>PVKA01001360.1:10515-86122 GCA_004027165.1 Ctenomys sociabilis | reverse complement strand
TGTAAGTTCAGATTCTTCCCTAGAAATGTATGCTTTCTGTTGCTATTAGAAATTAAATTTTTCCTGTTACATTTTCTGTAAATTGTTGCTACTGTCTGATAAACGGCACCTGACATAATTTTTAAAAAAATAGACGCTTTGGTGGTTTCTAGATAAACAATGATATTTAAATACTCAACGCACAGCCATAACACTAGCATGGCTGCAAGGAGATATACTTGTATACTTCTGATAGGGGTGTGAATTACCAAGAGCTTTCTGGACAGTAATTGGTAAAATATATCAAAAGCCTCTGATGTACTAATTCACTTCAAGAATTTATCTGAAGAATATTATGACCAATCCTATCATCTGCAAATAAGGATAATCCTGACTTATTTTCATTATCTCTAACTCTATATTTTGGTAAATTATTCAGGGAATCTGGAACAATTTTAAATTACAGCACTCCCAGAATCTTATTTTCTTTCTAATTTCCTAAGAGGAAACTGTATAATGGCTTTTCACCACCATATGGGAATAATCACATTATGTTTCAAAGCTAAGTCTTTCTATCCTAAAGGCAAAATTGTGTTTCTATACAATTTCAGAGGTTTGCAAACCACTGAAAGATATTTGTGAACCAGACTTTTTCTAAAAATTTTTTTTTTTTTGCAGGGTCTCACTACACAACTTGGACTCATAGTGATCCTCCTGACATCTGCCTCCCTAGTGCTGGGATTACAGGCGTGCAGCACCACACTCAGACACCATCACTGGCTCAGAGCACCCAGGGGTGCATGGCATGTAGTACCAGGGATCAAACCGTGGCCGCTGTACTTACCTAAGCAAGTGCTTAGTCCACTGAGCTATATCATGGGCCCTTGTGAACCAAACTTTGATTTTTTCATCACTAAATACGTTGTTTAGGTTTTGTTTCCTTTAATCATATTAAGAAAATATCAAGGATGGGCAAGATAGCTCAGCAGACTAGCAGAGGGGTCAGGGTTCGGTTCTTGGCACCAAATGCTATGCTGGCCCTACTCGCAGTCACGCTGAACTGGCAATGGAGTCCAGACGTGGTGACACACACCTATAATCCCAGCACCAGAGGCTGAAAACAGGAGGATCACTAAGAGTCCGAGCTGCATAGTGAGACCCTGTACCAAATACATAAATGAAAAAATAAAAATAAGAACTGGAATGTTTCTCCTTTGGGTTTTATCTGAAGTTTCCTCTGGACAGGTTGAGATCTGCACTCTCAGCTGGAACTCTACACAGATGGCATTCCAGCCTTCTCTGGGGATCCACCTGGAGGTGCATGATTTACATTTGTCTCTCATTAGCAGTGTTGTTTGGTCCCTAAGTCAACATAGGGATCAATTATATAATTACAAAATTAGATGATTTCTCCACTGTGTAATTACAGCTTTTATTATCCCTATAACTAACACGCACTTTGTGGGGAAATACTTAAAACCATTCTAATATCCTGATTCTTATCATTAATAAAAGTTCATATATATTTACTTTCACTGATATTCTTGTCTGATTCCTTATTGTGTTGACTATAAAATGCTAATTCTCTAACTTTACAGCTCATTATACATTTACCTGTTGGCCTTCTCAATTCACACTTAATCTATTTATTACTGGTATGAAATCTGAATTAGTATTACTTTAATAGGATTAAAATTCATTTAATTTGCCTTATTTTAATTAACTGCACATAATTACAGTTGTTGTGTAATAACTGCAGATTACCAATCCATAGATTCAACAATTCTCAAGATCAAAAAAATTAAATTTGCATCTGTACTGAACATTTTCTACTTTGCCATGATTCAAATTGTTCCTATAAATTTAACTGAATAGTGTACACTTATTTGCATAGCATTTATACTATCTTAGGCAGAACTAACCTAGAGAGAATTTAAAGCATGCAGGATACACCCATTTATCCAAGATCCTCAACAAATCCCCTGTGGATACCGGAGGGCAGCTATCTTATACTCAAATTAAGAGCCGTATAGGAGAGGCTCCTCCTCTCTGGCTCTGCTTCAGGGCCCATCACTTTCACCAGCATTTCTTTACATTCTGCATTTGATGGTCCAAGCTCATCCTGATGCAGCCTTAGAGGCCAGCTGTTCTCTCAGGAGCCTTGGTCCCTTTTAGTGGAAACTGGCATTAGGACAGATTCCAGTCACAAGATGTCCCTTTCACTGTGGAATGTCTGCTTCTTGCTGCATTCAGCAGACAGATCAGAAAACATCTGTTTAGATGCATGCAGATAGGTTTATATTGACATACAATGTACATGAGAACATATACACATGTACAAACATATTATTAAAGTTATGATTTCTTAGACATTTATATTTTTGCTTTTCTTCATTCCACAGTGAAAACCAGGCATTGAACAATAGGCAAACATTTAGTCACTTGCTTAATTAAAGAGATTTGCAATACATAATAAATATATTCATTGTGGGGTGTTTAATCTTCCATCTAAAAGATAAAGAACTGTTTCACTTATCCATTACTAGATAACTGAATCTACTAAACAGATTTTTTCATAGCAAAACATAAGGTAGAACAGTGCCCCCAAAACAACAAACCACAATTTCAGCTAATTCAAAATTTGAAGAGTGGGGGTACCATGAAAATTACTGATTGGAAAAACTTCCGAACAATACAAATTCCAGATATTTCTAAACAGTAGCTACTGAACGACAGGAGTGCACCACAGGAATGATCTCGGGGGGGGGGCACAACAGATCAAGAACAGAGGTCAGAGAGAAGACTCACCTTTTCCAATATGCCGCCTGGTGTTTTCAATAGTGGAATTCCGGTTAACATTGGAGAGCAGCCCAAGGCAAAAGCGGTTCTTATTGTTGGAAGGATCGGTGAAGCCATCCACCAACACGCTTGTGGAGGAGGCATGGAACGCTTCACCCACACGGTTATTGAGCTCATAGTAGACAATAGAGCACCAGTGTTTTGGTTCTTCATAAGCAACTGCCTGAACATCTGGAAAGAAGAAAAGGTTCGATTAACCACGGTTTGCGCCTCAGGCTCTCAAAAACTACAATGACATAAAGCTGGCTCAGGATCCTGAATGAAGATGTGGAAGGGCAACTGAGATTATAAGGTCTAGAGCTTTTCTATAATATCTTAGGCAGGCACTTTTTATTAAGTGTGACATTCCCCTTTAATTGGAAAACAATTTTCTGCAATTACCATCAGAAAAGCAAAACACCAGCTAGGCAAGCCTAGCAGCAGCACTTGCTGAATACTAACCACATGCTATTTGCTCCTTAGTATGCAGAAGTAGAAATCACCCCTACCAAGTGACAAGTGAAAAACAAGAGGGTTGAGAGCAAGAGAGGCCCAGAGATCTGCCACAGGTGCTGGCATTAAAAAAGACTTACTTTTGGCAAAGCCTCAGTATACCTGTGTTTTTTAAAGCAATAAAAATGAGTTTTTAATTATTGATAAGAAGCTGCTTTACTTCCTATCAAGTTGCCAATAATGATCACAGCTCCAGTTTTGCTTCAGTTCTCAAACTCAGGAAGAAATCTTGCCAGCTGGCCATTCTTACAGAATGAATCATATCTCTCTCATCCAGATTTCACGCTAACTTCCTTATATTTGCTTTAAGTCATGCAGAGCAGGTGTGTTTTGTCTCTCCATTCCCAGAATGGGCCAACAATGGAAATTACCCAACTTTACTGACAGGATGCAGCTTGTTAAGTCAAATCTCTTAAGACTAACAAATCTCCAAACAGAACACGCTTCTAAACACTTGCAACTAAAAGGTTTTAAAGATAAGTTCCTTCTGTAGTAAAACCTCTTGTACTGCTGCTTTAGACATCCCAGGAACACAAACTGTAGTATCTGCAGCGTACCAATATATAATGATCTGAGGTTTACGAAGTCTTGGGAGCACAATCACAAAAAACTGAAAGAAAATCCACATCAAAGGCATTGTTAAGGGAGAAGTGCCTCTGTATTCTTTACACCAATCTCCACAAATAATAAAATGCACTTTAGAATTTGATAAAGAAAAGGAAAATGAGAATTTAAAAACCCGAACCCCTGCTGCTTTATATATTTAAATAGGTCATCTTAAAACATACACTATTTTCCACTTCATAAGCAACTTTTCTGTCAACCTACTGTACTTCAAAGAGCAAAATATTAGTGACTGATAAGTGACATGTAAAGAAGGTTGTAAAATCAATAGAAGGCTTTTTATCAGCTGTCCAAATTACTTAGAATATACTCATCTAAGTCAGAGGCTTACAAATTTTTTTTCTGTAAGAGGCCAGAAACATTTTGTGGGACAATATGGTCTTTATCAAAACTGCCTTTCTGCTGCAAAAGCAATCATAGATAACATGCAATGAACACAGCTGTGTCCTAATAAAGCTTTACTTACAAACACATAGGCTAAATAGCTTGCTGACCTCTGCTATAAGAAAACCATTAACTACAACAAGTAAAAAAGTCAGTTTTTTCTTCCTTATGAAAATACTGGTTGTAAATTTACCCATTCAATACTGAAGAACCACACAAGAGACCGCATGATTACACCTGAGCTTTAAGTGAAGAAAGTGCATTTGCTTAAAGACATACTATCCAAAGACTGTTTCCTATCCAGCTTCTCCACCTATCTCTAATAGCCATCTTTTATGAGAGAACCTAACACTTGGAGGAACAGGCTTTGGATCAAGGACCCCAAGCCCAAGGGCTCTGGCACTGGTCTGCTGGAAGCCACTGCACAGCGGGAGGTGAGCAGCGCAGGGGTAAGTGGAGCTTCCGGGGTACTGAGAGCTCTGTATCCCTAAGAGGGCTCTGCCTCCTGTCAGATCAGCAGCGGCCCATTCTCACGAGAGAGCAAACCCTTCCATGAACTGCACATGCCAGGATCGAGGCTGTGCTGCTTTTACTTGAATCTAAATGTAATACTAACAGAAAAAAAGTGCAAAATAAGTGCACTGTACATGAACTATCCCAAAACCATTCTCTGCCCTATTTGTGAAAAAAGAAACCTTCTATGAAGCCACTACCAAATAGGTGGGGGCTGCTGCCTTAGACTCTAAAAGTGGACACAAGTAGCAACTCATCTTACCTCCTCTGTTGATTTCGGAGGCCAGTGAGGGTGCCATCATATTTGTGTCCATCGGCTGAGAGCCATCCTGGGTCATGGGGTCTTCAGGAGGCAGGTAGGCAGGTGGAGGCGTATCAGCTGCAAAGGTTAAAAAAGTACGCTTGAGATATATTTCTCTTGTGAAATGAAGTTCATAAGTTAACATGTTGATGTCCTCAAAAGACTAGATGCTATAGTCACTGGCCTTAGTGTACAACTTCTGAAAATGATTACCGTCCTTGGGTCATTTATCAAGGACTATGTCATTCTAAAAACAATTAAACATGTTCTCCTGCAGTCCACTCTGAGAGAACTGCACTCCACTTTTACTAGTGGGTGTAAAACATGTGAAAGCTGGGCTGGCCAGATAGCTCAGCAGACTAAAGTGCCTGCTTAGCCAGGTGCAAGGGATCGGGGTTCAATCCCTGGTGTGCTGTGCCAGCCTGCTCCAATAGTGCACTGAGACTGAGATTGAGACTAGGCGTGGTGGTGCGTGCCTGTAATCCCAGTACTTAGGAGGCTGAAAACAGGAGGATTACTAGAGTCTAACCTGTGTAGTGAGACCTTGCACTAAATACACTAAAAAAAGAAGAAAAAAAAATGTGAAAGCTATCATACATGGCACTTATTAAGAAAAGAAGTTTTCAGGAGCCCTTACACAATACCTTACAGGCTTTTAGGAATTGGCCTTCTGGGTTTCATTATTGCCTACTGATTCAGACTGTTAATTTTTCAAGAACTTAAGCAATCTGTTAGAACTATCTTCTCCCTACCCACTTAACCTCTAGCTTTAAAATCCATAAACTGAACAAAATATCAGAAGACAAATCAGTTTATCCCTACTGTCTTATATCTCAGAATGTACACACAGGCTTCTTCTGAGGAGCACACCTCCAGCTGACAAACAAAATGACTTCTGAAACAACAAACACTAGCACAAGTCTGCTGTTTTCTGCAGTCCACACTTCTGTTTCTCACGGACTCTTCTGAGCCCATCTGGCCCAAGTGACAGAACCGCAGGAACCAAATTTACCTTTGGTGCTCAGAAACACTTGGACAAGTGCCCAGGGGCAATCATGGGACAGCCACTAACACTGCTCCTCCGGCTCTTCTGTGATTTTCCACCATCCCAGCTGCTCATAAGCAGGGACTTCAGAGACCTCATGGGGACACTTCCTTTGCTCTTTCTCTTGCTGTTTTATATTCAGTTTTTCCCCCGTGCTGCAAGGCTGACTCCACTTTAGCAAAGGCAACCTCTGATGAATCCAGTGAATTTCTGCCAAGGAGCTGGTGAAAATCTCAGGGGCAATCTGTGGCAGCAGCGGGGCCAGCTAATTATTGGTGCTGTCCTACCATCCCCACAGGTGCTTCCTCCTCTCCCTTTTCCGTATTTCTTCTACTTGGCCTGTCCTTTAATCGCTGACAGCCAAGGACGAAGTGGGAATTCATGCAATGATCTGCAAGTTTTTCACTGGAGTTCACCTGGGGTTGCCACTGCTCAAAACTCCTCTGGAGCTGATCTCACCACTAACCTGTCCATCAATGCACAAGGTTTACCGGGAGTGGGGTGGACCAGAAGTCACCAAATACTATCAGTGTGATTTTTAAACTTCTCTCGTTTTCCACGTTCATCCCAGGTTTGGATTGAAAAATCAAACAACACAATGCAAAATAAAGTCGCTTAAAATAAAAAAGGAGTAATTAAAAATATATAAAATGTAACCCACTTTTCAATTTCTGAAAGCTCAATGCTGATGATTTCAAATTTACTTAAAAACATTTTAAGTAGGCCAAAAAACATGTTTTCCCAGTAATTTTCCCTCCCCAAAATGTTGAAATAGTTCAAGTATAAGAGCATCCTTGGGGTCTACTGCCAAGAAATTTAATTTTTTTGAGATGCGTATTAACCTATAATTTGAATAATGTAATGTCTTAATTAATCATTTATTTTGATAGCTATTACACCATCACTTATGTCTAAAAACGAGAAAATAATTGTTCTTTTGTATTTGCTAAGCTAAACAAGCAGATGGTTTCCAGTACTTCACTGCAATTCCTTTGTTGTTGAAGTATGTTTCCTGGGACTACATCACCATTTACATAAACTTAATTAAATAGGAGTGTGGGCTCCTCCACGATCTACCTTCTCTGAGGCTGTACTTAGAGCAGGGTTTCTTCCAAGCTTGAAAGGAGCTGAGGCTGTGCTTCTTCTAACAACATACTGTTTAATGGGCCACTTTTTCTTTTATCAGGAGAAAGACTGTGACAATTAGGCCACACCCAAAGGATGCAGCTGTTTCAAAACTTTTTTCAAAACAAGGGGAAAATATAGCTAATTTAAGCTTCTGTGCCTGAAAGATGAAACAAGATCTTTGCTTCCTTGGCTGCAAATCTCCTTCCACAAATGCTAGCACAAGAGCACCGTGAACATTCCAGAGCTGAAAGGCTCCTGCTGCATGGCGTGGCATGGGGCAGACCCCAGCTCTCCCTGGTGCCAGGTGGCACCACATGGTCTGACAACACACAGCACCCTGCAATACAGCCCCCTACCTGGCATCTGGAAAGGGCTGCCCGGGTCTGAGCTGGCAGGAGAGTGAGGGTAGGTGCTGCTGCTGCTTCCAGGGGAGTTCGGGTAACTGCTGTTAGGGGAATGAGGAAACGGGTGGCTGCTGGGTTGCTGGAAAGAATCTGGGAAGGTGGCGTTGAGCGGCATGTGAGGCTCATTCTGTCCCGAGGTCCGGAACTGAGCTAGGAGGCTGTGCTGAGGGTTATATTCGCTGTGTCTTGGAACCAGCACTGGAGGAAGAACTGGAAACGGGGAAAGGAACAAAAGAACGACAAAAATGAACATGACGGTAGCGGAAAACTATCTCCAATAAAGATGAAATGTAACCTATGACAATAAGTTATTGGAATCCTGCCCTGGTGCAACTCAGCACAAGCCACATGAAAAGCCACTTTATACTCAGGAGCAGGTACAGCCTTTAGGACCATGGAGGATGTGTATCTGAGATCGGCAGCATGGATGAACTGTCTGAGGAAAGTCTGAAAAACATGTTCATTTAGGTTAAAAATGTTAAATTCTCCCACTTTTAACTTCCATTCACTAAAAACTAAAGTACAGTTAATGTATTCCCACTGGCATTTCTACTTCAAGCTCTGAGGATAAAAATTCCAGATTAATACTTATTGAACAATAAGTTTTAAACTCACATGCTCACTCACTTTAAAACATGAACAGTGTATAAATTTGAGATAAATAGTCAACAGAGTTAATTACACCAGAAAAGATGGTTGATCACACAAAGTACAATGCTCTGTGAAGAAGTAATGTGGTGTCCAGTCCTGTAGGCAACTTTTCCAGCACCTTTTCTCTAAGTGTCTGGGCTTATCCACTTTTCAACAATCCTTAACACTACTGACAGGCCAAGGAGGACGTGAGGAATATAATCCACACTCTGCTAACTGAAAACACAAGTTTCGAAGGCCCCAAAGGCAGACAACTGTGGAAGCAAAACCCACTCCCATCAGTCTGAAAAAGCTCTGTATGTGAGGAACTGAAGGAGTCAATGACCAGCATGACCTTCTAGAAACCAGGACACGCTAGCCAATGGTCAGTTCCCGAGCCCAAACCAAGGTGAGCCCCAAAGCTTCTGGTTACTCACCAGGTGGCTCCTCCTGTCCACAAAGGCCATGAAGCCCTCCAGGCTGTGGCCTCAGCAGAAAGAGAAACCCAGGTTTAAACTTCGTGGTAGAAGAGAAATAAAGTCTGATTTCATTTTCTTGTTGTTCTGGGCACTGAACTGAAGGCTTTGGGCAGCTAAACACACACAGTACCACCGAGCCACACACTCCTTAATCCTCTACTACTGCTGACATTTCTAAGATACCTTTTAATAAACCCCAAAAATGTCCTGCTCAGGCACTACACATCTCTAATAGGCAGTACATATCTTCATACAATGAACTCCTACAGTCATCCTTCTTCCCTCTGCTTTCTTTGGAATAATCTGCCTCTGAATGTAACACTCACTGTGTGTGTGCTACCTTATGAGCACATGCTGCAGTTTGTGTCACGATACAATTTTATCATTATAATTATGTAATATATTTGGTACAGGGTTTCATGATGCAGCTTAGACTCATAGTGATCCTCCTGTTTTCAGCCTCTCCAGTGCTGGGATTACAGGCATGCACCACTATGCCCAGCCTTGGAGGGTGGTTCCACTGGGCATGCCTGGGAACAGGGCCGGCACAGCCCAAGGTACTAGGGATCAAACCCAGGCCCTTGTGCTTGCCTGGGTAGGCACTTAAGACTGCTGAGCTATCACCGAGGCCATCAATGATGTAATTTGGTCTTCTGTTGATGAAATGAACTGCTTTGGCCTGGAAATAATTGCAATAAAGCTTCTAGGACCGTTCTTCCTTTAAAAAACAATGTCAAACTTGCAGAAGTATTATAAGAATAGCACAAAGAACTCCTGCATGCTCTTTACGAGATACACCAATTTTTAGCGCTTTGCCACATTACCTTAAATCATCCCCCCTTCTCCTACAGCAAATATACACATATTCGGAGGCACCTGAGAGCAAGTAATGTATATCATATGTCACCCTGTAACACTTCAGAGTAACCCTAAAAGGAATATTAACTTCCACATATACATTACACTTTCAGCAATTGTTTCAGTCTCATGCTGATACTTTTAAATACAAGTTATTTTATAGTCTAGCTCTCCATTGAAGTTTCTCCAGTATTTCTGCACACTTGAACTCAATTTTTGTCTGGCCAGAAGCTCACAGTGTCTTCCTGCTGCTGCTGTTAATCTCGATTAATTGGTTAAGATGCTGTCCAAGTCATCTACCATCTAAAGCTTTCCTTTGGTAATTATTAATCTGTGGGGAGATACCTTGAGACTACGTTAAACAGCCTGTTTTTTTGTTTGTTTTGCTTTTTTTTTTTTTTTTTAACCAAATTTTACCTCCTAAATGTAGTATTTGCTCTTCAATGAAGTTTTGCTAGTGGTTGGAAAAATGGAGATTTTTTCTTCCATTCCATTATTGCATCAGGAATCAGAATTTTCATACACACAGTTACTCTCACCAACTTATCTGCTTATGCTGTTACATCTGATGTACGTGCTACTGTTACCCATCTTTAGTATGGATCCATACTTAATGGATTATGTTACTGTCTATCTTCATGCGATAGTGTCTTATAATTGGCCCCAGGAGTCCATTCAAACTGGTTACTAAGCCCGTTAAACAGGCTTTCATTTTCTGATCATTTCCATTTCTGCAACACAATCTTCCAGGCTTAACTTTTCCTTTCCCCTTGCCAGCACTGGGGCCCCTGGTTCACTTTAGTGAAGAATGGTATTTAGAAACTAAATGTGGACTCTGAGTGTGCCCCATAACTTTGCTGGAGTCACAAGGGTTCTAGGGTGTGTTATGTTAGAAATCCTGAGCTTGTACTGCTACCTCCAAGTCCAATTTAATTCCAAAGTGTATTTGCCTTCTTCCACTACACTAATTTGTCTGTTAATTTCCTTTATTCTAAAATAAACTCAAAATGTCTAAAGAAAATTTGAGGTTTTCTTTAAACTTTAAAAAAAGGGGGCTGGGCTGGGAAAACAGCTCAGCAATCTCAGTGCCTGCTCAGCAAGTGCCAAGACCAGGGTTCGATCCCCGGTACTGCATGCCATGCCGGCCCGGGAAGCCATGCTGGCTACTGAAACCGGGCTGAGTGGCACATGCCTGTAATCCCAGAGCTGGGAAACTGAGACAGGAAGATCCCTTTGTACAAACTGCATAGAGAGACCTTGTATCAAATAAATGATAAAGATTTTTTTAAAAAAAACTTAAAAAATACATATAGTACTTGGATTCACTGTAATTCAGCCAAAAGCTACTACATTCCTTTCCTTTTCAGTGTAACTGTGCTAATTTGAAATTTTATTCAATTTTTCAGTTTACTGGATGAATTTATTTGCTGTTAATATGCTTAGCTCCCCAGTTCTTGCTGATTTCACCTTTCAACATGGGCAACATTCACATGGTCCTGAAAGTCAAGCATTTACTTCCCCACCCCTTGTACTCGCACAGTCCCCTCCAATTAACCAACCTCCTCACAGTTCAACCAATTTCAGGTTTTGTTCATTCTGCCTGCGTTTCTTGATGAAGAAAAAAAAAAAAAAGCATGCTTTCTTACTTCACAAAAAAGAAGACCTACTATCTATACTCAAGCACTCTGCCTTATTTACATACCTACAGAAATAACTGCATTAGTGCATGGAGATCTTCCTAACTTAATGTGGTAACAGTTTATCGATTAGTCTCCCTTGCTGAAGCATTTAGGTAGTCTGCAGTACTTTACCACTGCATGTATCGCTGTCCTGACTCAGAATCTATGTTGTAGTGCTACTAAATGCCTGCCTGTGAAAACTCCGAGCGAATGGAGACATGCACAGGTGACACTGTTATCTTCAGGTGCCCCTCCGTAGGGAGTCGCACTGCTCTGCACTGCCAGCAGTGATGTATGCATGGGTTTCCAAGCAGTTTGTCAAACTTTTGAGTTTTTGTTTAACAAAATGGTGGATGGGAAATCATACTTTGGTGCAATTTTAATTCACATTTCTCTTGTGGAGAAAGTTAATCATGTATTTCAGAGGGTGTTTTAATATCTTTTATAAGTTGTCTGCTTGTGCTCTTTTAACTCTTCATGTTGTTAGTCTCTAATGTGCTTGACAGAGTATTTTACTATAACCTGTCACTTTGTTTCTTTGGTGGTAGTCATATGCAACAATATTTTATGGTATATGGATTTTTTATTTTTCATTTATGTATTTGGTACAGCGTCTCACTATGCAGCTTGGACTCGCAGTGATCCTCCTGTTTTCAGCCTCCTCATTGCCACCACAGCCAGACTCCATTCACAGGCTCAGTGTGACCTGAGGATGGGGTCGGCAGGGCATGTGGGACCAGGGATCGAACCCTGGTCCCTCCCTGTATTTGCTAAAGCAGGTGCTTAGTCTGCTGAGCTCTTGGCCATGTATACTGACTTTGAGTCACATGGATAATTTCATGTTATTCCTGCAGTCTTCTGGTATATAAACAAATTTCACTAGATTTTTGAGCCACTGGTCCTTGATTCATTTTAACCAGTGACCCCAACAACATTTACTGAAAAGCTCATCTTTGTCCTAGTGACTGGAGCTACTTTCTTTCTTCATGTATTTGGTACAAGGTCTAACTACGCAGCTTGGACTCCTAGTGATCCTCCTGTTTTCAGCCTCCCCAGCTCTGGGATTATAGGTGTGTACCACCACACCAGGTCTTGGTAGCCAGCTCAGTGCACATGTGATGCTGAGCTTGCCTAAGCAGGCACTTAGTCCACTATCTCACCAGCCCATGGAATATTTTTTAAAAATAATGTTCTGTCTGTGTTCGGGTCCATTCTTATTTATTTGAGTTTTGCTGTGTTTTTGAGACAGGGTCTTGCTTAGCAGTTTAGGCTGGCCTTGAGCTCATGGCAATGCTCTCATTTTGACCTCCTCAGCACTGGGATTATAGATTTAAGCCACCACAGCCAGTAGGGTCCACTTTTTTTCCTACCTGGCTCTGTGCTCAAGTAACAGTTTTAATTATACAGGTATTAACATCTGACAGGGCTAGCCCATGTCAGTTCTTTTTGGTCTCTTACTTGCATGCTATTTTTCCATATGATTTTAGTGACTACCTTCTCTATCTTTAAAAAAAAAAAAGTTACTTTAACTGAGAGCACATTATAGTCACAAGTTAGCAGCAAGAATCCAGAGATTCAAATGTTCTATTTGGTAATTAGGAAGGTCTGTTCAAATCTACCATTGCCTTTTTGCGGGAAGGGTACTTGGGAGTGAACCCATGCCCTTACACATGCCAGGTAAGCACTCTGCTGCTAAGGCAAACTCCACCCCCTTTTAAAATTTTGCTTTGAGACAAGGTCTTGCTATGTAGTCCAAGCTGCCTTAGAATCATGGCCAACCTGCCTCAGCTTCCCAAGTAGCTGGAACTACAGGTTCGTGACTCAGCCCTGACTTGCTGAGTGACTTGTTCTGCAGGTGCTACATTAGCTTGCTGAGTCTGTCGTAACAAATTACTGTACGGTGGCACCTTCAACCATAGAAATTTATTTTCCCACTGTTCTGTTGGCAGACTAGTTTCATCTCAAACTTTTCTCGGCTTGCTGATGGCCCTTTTCCTGGTATCTCTGTCTTCTTAGACACCAGAAAGACTGCACTATGATTACCCCCTTGCCCTCATTTTAACTTAATTTCCTTCTTGTTTCCAAAACATGAGTTATGGCTTCAACACGAATTTGGTGGGGGGAAGGGAGTCCACAGCTAAACCCACACCATCACATGCAGGACATGTATGCCCCCCCTACCTCCTACCTATTCTGTGTTCAGAGGTAGGGCTTTTGGAAGGTGACTGGATCCCAAAGGCTCTAATTTCATCAGTGGATTAATCCATAGATAGCTTAATTTGATGGAATTGTTGGAGGTGACAGAAACAGGTGAGAACTAGTTAAAGGCAGTGGATCACAGGGTGTGACTTTGGGGGCTTCATCTGTCTCTGGCCTCTTCCTCTTGGACATTCTTATCCTCTGCTCTCTGGCTGCTATAAGCTAAGCTGTTTTCATGTGGTTTCTCTCTCAGAGTCAGCTAGTCATGGACTGAAACCTCTGAGGCTGAGCCGAAACAAGTCTGTCTTCTTAATTTGCTATTCTCGGTTCTTTTATCAGTCACAGAAAGCTAACAAACTTGCTAAACTGATTAAGCATTATCTATTTCTTCCCCCCTTTGGACTAGGAAGCGGACTTAGGACCTTGTGCTTGCCAGGCAGGCACTGTACTGCTGAGCTATATCCACAGCTGAAAGCATTATTTATTTTCTATTGCTCTTTTAAGGGGAAATTCTAATCCAGCATGTCTTCATGTGGTAATTATATATGCAAAGTTTCTGTTATGTTCATTATTATTTTTGTAGTCCATCTGCCTGAATTACCTTGTTGTATAAATCAATCATTGTTTATAGGGTTCTCTAGGTAGCAGATCATGTCATTGACAAACAGTTTTATTTTTTCCTTTCTATTGTTTTCTCTTGTCTAACTGTACTGGCTCATAGCACCAATAGAAGGATAAGCAGTGGAGAGAGCCAACTTCCCTGACTTATTCTTGACCTTGGTGGGGATATCACAGTGTTTCCTCATTAAGACATTGGCCTTAGTATGCAAGTGTTTATACGCTACACTGGGAAAGTCTACTATGGTGTTTCTATTAGGAATGAATGTTAAAAGTTTGTCAGTTTTTTTTAGAACTGTTAGGGTCTGTAATCCCAGCACTTGGTAGGCTGAAAACAGGATCATTATGAGTACCATCTGTGTAGTATGACCCTGTAGACCGTGTACTAAAATACATTATCAAAAAAAAAAAAAAAAAAAAAAAGAGAAAGACAGAACTGGCCTTTTTAAACCTACTAATATGATAAATCATCCTTTCAGCATTAAATCTGCTTGTCATGACATACTTTATTTTCTTAGCATTATAACTAATATTTTAAAATGTTTATATATACATTGTTTCTCTTAGCTCACTGAAAATAAAGTTTTGTGTTATTAATTCTTCTTCATAAGAATTTTGTGCCTGAGTACTGTGAAGATGATGATATACAGAGTATTAGGTATTGTTTTTCTCTTGTTTTAAGATTTTTTACATCAATATTTAAGTGACACTGGTTTTTTATGTGTTCTTTTTTAGTCTTATTTTGGTATCAATGTGATACTTGCTTCCTAAATGTTTTGTATGCCTGGAGCAGTTTTATGTTTCTAAACAATACTGTCATTTCTGGTTCACTCCCTTGGGAGTCTGGGTGATTCCCTCTGGTGCTTTCCTGTAGGTCAGTTTGTGGGTTTCTCTTGTGTTTCTATGGACATAAATTTAATTCCAATAAATTATTTTTTAAAGAAAATTACCCATTTCATCTTGGCCTTCAAATTTATCTGCATATATGTTAAGCATGCAAGTTAATCTTATAATTTAGAAAATTAATCTTAAAATCTGTATCAACAGCCATTTCCTCTTGTTTCTTATTTGTTCATTCTCTTCATGCGCCTTTGTTCTTACCTATACTACCTAGTCCTTGGTCTCCCCTTCCCTACTCCTCCCACTTCTTCAAACCAGGATTTAGATTGTTAAGCTGATCTATTCTTCTAATTATTATTATTACTTTTTTCTTCTTTTTGCCTTTTACTATCTCACTCCTTGTACTTTGGTTTTCTTTGATGGTCCTTTCCTGGATTTCTTATTGTGAATACAAAACACATTTATTTTTATTCTTTTGTTTTACTGGCAGTTAGGTTCAAGGCTATAAATTTTCCTCTGTTCACTGGTTTAAACATACCTGATAGATTCAGATCTTGAGGTTATATTATTTCCTAGAAATGATTTTATTATATTTCCTCATTTACTTATGAGACATTTACTCAAAAAGTTTTAGAAGTCCCAGGTAGGAGCTAAAGATGTAACTCAGCTGTTGAATACTTGCTGAACTTAAACCACTGACACCACAAAACCAAAAACAAAACCAAAAACTCCCAGAACAAACAACCCAAAACAACTCCAGGTAGAGCAGCTTAAGTGCTTTAGTGCATCCTGGAGCGTACAGCACGGTGAGGCAGTGCAGGCCACACGTTTCCACTCTACAGAACTGAGCATTCTCTTCATCACCCACAACATGAGACATGTTTGTGAGCATTCCTTGTACACTTGAAAAAAAGGTACATTTTCTATTCTAAAGGTGCAATGTCCACAGAGCTACCTTACCAGTACTGCTGTTTAGATTTCCTACGTAGAGTTTGGTAAGTTGTTTCTGAAAAGGAACAGAGGACAAATATTTCAGGTTTTGTAAGGTCTCTGTCACAATTACTCAATTGTTACTGTACTACAAGACAACCAAGCCTCTTACAATATGAACACCACAGTCAGTGTGGCTGTTTCCAACAAAGTTGTTTACAAAAACAGGGTGAATACACTGGTCCATTGGCTGTTGTCAAGTTTCGATTCTCTTCCTTATGTTTTTTTTAAACATGGACTTACATTAATCCTGTTGCGCTCAAATTTCTATGATTTTTATTTTACTTTTCTCCTGTAGTTCAATTTTCTACTTTACTCAGGAGATTTCCATCTTATCTGGTTGATTACAAAGTGTCTCTTAGTCCTTTCAGTCCTGAATCCTATTATGCTTTACTAAAAACAAACTAGTAGCAACAACCAAGTAAAAACAAGCCCCAAAGACCCTGCTCTGCTGCAGTCCACCTGGTTTGCCCTGGAGGGCCTTCACTTGCAAGCCACCACTCCTGCAGGCTGCCTGCAGAGTCCCGGCCCCTGCTCACACGGCTGCGAGCTGGGCTTACAGGCAGGCACCACCACTCCTGCTTCGGTGGGGCTGTTCTGTAATCAGCTTTTTGTGACTAACACAGAATTTTGCTTTGTAAGTAATTTGAGAAGTCTTTCAAATACAAGTTAAACTCATTTTACTTAATGATTTGGTTTTGACCCTTACTACATTACTATATATAGCCTTACATTTATATATTTAAAATATAAGATAAAAGGGCCGGGCGTGGTGGCGCATGCCTGTAATCCCAGCACTCGGGAGGCTGAGGCAGGAGGATTGTTGTGAGTTCAAGACCAGCCTGAGCTACAAAGTGAGCTTAAGGCCAGCCTGAACTGCATAGTGAGACCCTGTCTCAAAAAGACAAAAAAATAAATAAATAAATAAATAAAAAAAATAAAATATAAGATACACTTCTATTTTACATCATACTTCTTTTGTGGTATAGATGTGTTTTATATATTTTTAAAGAGAATCCTAAAGATAGTTTTATATTTTTATTCTGTGGTTATTTTTTTATCTGTATTCAGCGTCTTTGATACTTTTTTCTTAATCTTTTAATTTGTAGTTCATTAGTTTTTAATGGTA
Source organism: Ctenomys sociabilis (assembly GCA_004027165.1). Taxonomy (NCBI): domain Eukaryota; kingdom Metazoa; phylum Chordata; class Mammalia; order Rodentia; family Ctenomyidae; genus Ctenomys; species Ctenomys sociabilis. Next base: position 68,971 of record PVKA01001360.1, on the reverse strand, counting down.
TCCTCTGGCTTTCACCCATGATCTATGTGCTCATCAATCACCTTATTCTACTGTCCCCCTTTTCTCAGTTCTTCCACTGCATTTCTAACATTGTACTGCCCCTATTCTGTAAGGTTATCTAAGTTCAGCACACTGTTCTTTCACCCAGGTTACCACTTGCATCTCTGCACTTAATACCACAGTGCTGGTGCCCAAATGTTGCCAGCCGTCTGAGCTGAGTACGGGTCCCCAGCAGCGGAGCTCGCCTTGGCATTCCTTTCATGTGCAGCATTTTTCCTATGACTTGATACGTAAGGGACAGCTTTTTCACCATCACCTGTTTCTGTAAGAAGCCTTTACAGAAGCCTGATTCTAGACTTACTTTCTTAAATTTATGCTGTGTTCTTTTCCACTGAAGGTCCTGAGCTTTGTCTTTAAGTCTGATAGTTTTAGAAGACTTTCTCCAAGTTGATTATGCTACTAGGTGAATTTCCCCAAGATAGAGGTTGGTCCTTTTATATGCAAATTGAGATTTTGTTTTCCAGAAAGTTTTCTTCCACTGCACTTTTTCTTTTTTTTTTTTCATTTGTGTTTTTGGTACAAGGTCTCACTATGCAGATATGCAAATCAGACTCAGTGATTGTCTCAGTTACTCTTCTCCCATTGCTGGGACAAATACCCGACCCCCAAAATGAAGGAAGGAAAGGTTTATTTAGCGCACAGTTACTGGAGGCTTCAGTCCATATTCAGTTGGCTCCAAGGCAGAGTGGCACATGGCAGAGAGCAACCTTTCATGGCAGCAGCAAACAGCAAGAGCAAAATGGTGGAGGAGCAGCAACAATGGCAGCAGAGAGACGAAGTCTGTCTCTCTTGTATTACTTTCAGGCTCTCTGCCTCAGACTGGATATAGTACTCATACCCAAATCCCAGCAGTACTAAGACCCATAATTCCAGCGGATCATGAGTTAATCTCAAACCCACCCCATGACTGTATGAGGCTTTGGGGGCACAGCTAGACACAAACCATAAGAGTGATCCTCCTGTTTTCAGCCTCCCCAGCTGGGATTACAGGCGTGTCAGTAAACCTGTGGGGCTCAGCACACCCAGGGCAGGCCCGGCAGGCTCCTGCTGCACTTCTAAACATTAGTCCTGTTACATGTCTCCAAGAAGGTGGGGCTTGGCTTACACAGTATTTTGGATTATTTTCCTTCTGTTGTCCTTTTCAACTATTTTTTTAAAACCCTTTTAAATTTCTATTTAAATCTCCTTTCCCCCATTTAACTGTTTTCCTATCTTATTCAATGAGCTTTGTTATTTTAATACATACATTATGTCCTTTGGGCACACTGTATGTATTTTACCCCTTTGTTACATAATATTTTGTCTTTTTCATTTATTCTTGAGTTCCAACAGTTCTCTTTGATTTTCTTTCGGTTTTTTGTCCATTTCTATACTTTTTTTCTGAATTTGATCTCAAGGATATTTAGAAATTTATCTTTCATTTAACAAATTCAAGCTACATACCTGAGGTAGGGCAGCTGACAAGGTATGTGTGTCCTGAGCATATAAGAACTCTCAAAACTCATTAAAAAAAAAAGAAAAAAAAAAAAAAAAAGATCCAACTGAAAGACAACAGATTTGAACAGACTGGTCACCAGAGAAGGAAACCTTAAAAATAGCTTTCTTTGTGAAATAAGCCAGACATATGATTTCACTCATATAAGGTAATTAGAACAGGCAAATTCACAGAGAAAAAAAGTAGAATTGAGGTTATCAAGGGATGAAAGAGAAGGGGAAGAAAAAGGTACTGCTTTATGGGAGTGTCTCTGTAGCAGAGAAAGGTTTATTTCCCTGTGGATAGTAAGTGGGGCCTGCAGCATGGGTGTGACACTCTTCACTCAGTAGCTGGAGGTGAGGCTGGGAGGTGAATGTGACTGAATCTCAAACTAATTATATTGAGGGAAGGCAAACAGGAAAGGGGTACATGCTCTATACATTCAATGCATATAAAATCTGGAATAGGTGTGTCTGTATAATGACAGAAAACAAACTACTAACTACCTGGGCTCAGAGGTAAGGGCTGGAAGGAGAGATTCCAAAGCCACAGGAGTGAGCCAGCATGATGCTTTCAGGGTCTCTGGATTAAGTCTTCACAGTTACTTACACCAAAACAAGTGAAAGTATACATTTTGCCATGTGCAGTTTATCCTATCCCTGTTATTCTTCAAAAAAGCAATTCAAAAATAAAGTAAGAAGCAATTTTACATTGTGCCAAGTCACTTCTATTGCCCGATCTCACCTTCAAGGTTTGGGAAGCAGTGCTATGAAGCCTCCACAGTACCTTACTTCCAACTTGCTCAGTTTTCCTCTCCAGTTTACTACCACAGATGCAGTGAAATTCAGCTGAATACCAAGTGAAGAACTACCTCAGGAGCTTCTGTTAAAGAGCTGACATTTTAAAATTAAAATAAGCTTAATGTCTTGCATAAGCCACTAACTTTAGTAAGTGACATGCAGATAAATAAATGGATATTTTACACAAACTTAGAAGAGGACTTTTATGGCAAATTTCTTGGTTCAATTCACCTTCCTAACAAAGTTGCAACTACATTTCAAAATCCATTCAAACTGCCCTCCACATCTTCTGAGATTTCCCTAACTTCGTTGACAGCGAGAAAACTCATCTGGAGCCTCAGGACTGTAGCCCCAGAGGAATTATGAAATCAAACTGAAATCTTGCTCTATGTAACTAATTCACATACACATTTTCTACACCTCACAATTTATTAAAGTAACATTTCAAATAAGTGAAGCTTGTACTCCAAAGAGATGTGACTGTTATTTGTGATTCTGAGGATCCAATTTGTGATTCTGAGGATCCAATACTGTAGTGGTGCTAAAACAAGAGGAAGTACCCTGCTTGGAATGTGCAGATCGCCTATTTGCTGTGGCACATAAAATTCTAAGTTAGGGGTCAGGGAGATGGCTCAGTGGAATAAGTGCTTCCCTGGCAAGCACAAGGGCCTGAGTTCAATCCCCAGTTCTGCAAAATAAATAAATAAAATAAAATTCTAAGTAAGTTATACACTTCTCAGCAGAGGAAGATGACAATACATATGATATGAAACAACACTCTAGAACTAAGGTAACATACAGAAGCAAGGAGACACTTAGCAAATTGATCCTGAGGTGATGACTACTTCTACAAAGTTCACATTAATACTGTGACCATTACAGACACGAATGGAAAGCCTGAACCATGTGCAGCACATTACCCTACCTCAAAGCTTGAGCACTTAATTTCTTACCCAAGATTGTGTACACAGTGTCAAGAGTTGGGCCTTGAACAAAGACTGGGAGTATTCTCATATACGGTTAACCAGATTAATTAAGATTACAAACTAACAAGGATTTGTACATGTTTGACCTAAATTGGAAGGGGAGGGAAAAGAGAGTAAGGAAAGGTCTTCCCCTGAGTATTTCTTTCTGTAATTCAGGCTATTTGTACTTTTATGGGAAAGAGACACTGACTTCTCAGGGAGCTGTCTTCTTGGCTTCCTAAAGCACTGAGGTCATTGCTATTTGACAACTTCTGAGAGCCAAGCTTCCTTTCCAGAGGTTGCTCCTACTGGCTAATCTGAATTATAAGACTCCTTCTTAAAAAACACAATGTCAAAACATCTTTCTCTGCACACAGACTTGTTTGTTTTTTTTAATGTATATAGTACAGGTTATACAAGGTCTCACTATACAGATTGGACTTATAGTGCTCCTCCTGCTTTCAGCTTCCAAGAACTGAGGTTTGTGTGTGCCACCAGGCCCAGTCTCAGTTGGCCATCTCAGCACTCCCCGGGGGCAGGGCTGGTATGGCTAGCAGGGGATCAAACCCCTGCCTGGGTCCACTAAGCCAATGTGGCTAGCCCTACACATTTGTCTTTGATCTGACAAATTTAAAAGTAAGCTGTGTGTATCATTTCCGTAGTCTAAAAGCGCTACCTCTCCTGACCTGACTTACCCTTTCCCCACCAAGTATGCTCTGAAAAAGGCCCTCATGTGGTCCCACTTTCCCTCTGGCCACCTGCAAATCTCTAACTGCCTTAAATCTTTACAAGGAATTCAGGATCTTCCCTTCCTTTCCTCACTTCTCAGGAGGAAAATAAAGGCCTTCAGACTTCATTCTCTTAAATGCTGTTAACACTGCTTTTCAAACTGTGCATCTATTTTGGTTAAAAAATAAAATTCCTATTCCAGTCCACAGGGAAACCACACTAAGAACATTTCAGGAAGCACAAGTTTCAAGAGACCGTGATTCTGCTACTGGCCTCAGCTCTTTTGTGTTGTCAGGCACACAGGAAAGGAATGGAAGGGGGTGGCTGACGAGAAAAGAAAGGCAGAGCGCTTCTGTACCCTTCCGAGATGTAAGCTCCAAGGTTCTGAAGTATGGCTTCAAATTCTATCACAAGTGCTCAGTAGTAGCCTAGTAATTCAGTCTACTCTAAATCTGACAATTCTCCACAAATGCTGATTTTAAAAAAAGTGTTTGCTCGCTTTATCTTTTTTCCTTTTTTTTTTTTTTTTTTTTTTTTTTTTTTTTTTTTTTTTAACTCAAGAGAGCTCTGAGGATGAGGCTACCAAACCCTTGCCTATTGTTTGTCCACACAGACATAAAGGCAGACAAGCTACTTAGTGGTGCATAAATGTTTCCTACTTCTGAAGAGCTGGAGAAGGCGGTCAGCTTGGGAGTCAAGACACCTGAGCTCTATTCTTGGCCAAGATAATAGCTACCTTTGTGACTGAGCACAGCACTCAGCCTCTCATGGTCTCAATTTAGTCACACACAGAGTATAGGACCTGCTGTCCAAGGGGCCACTCCCCACCAAGTTCTGCCAGTGTCTGACTGATGACAGTGTCCTTCGTGTATACCTAGAGTCCAGAGTGTCCAAAGTTCAGTCCCTGATGGCATCTTAGGACATTAGGTGAGCTCGCCTATGAGCAGAAAGGTGGCCCAGAGCTAAGCCAAGAATGACCTGAGAGCCAATTAGAGTTGGTTCTTTCAGGGAGAGCAACAATTCTCACTGAAAGGAGAGGCACGCTGCCAACGCAGCTGTGCCCAATACACTATCTACACTGGCCAGATGTCTCCAGATACTGTGTGTGCAATGACCTTGTGCACAGAAACATTTTCAAACAAACAGGAACGGATAAGACCACTTAAACAGTATGCTCATTTGCGAAATAAAATTCCTCACCTCAGGATACCTCAGGGACCAGAAGAAATGATGTACAGCATGTTAGTGCACGTTAAATTTTAGTGAAAATAATCCAGGAGCCAAACCCTTTGTGAGGGCAGTTTACCTTTTGGTTTGTTTGTTGGTGGTGAGGTGACAGTAGGCAGGGCGTGCAATGTTAGATAAGGCCTACTGAGCACTGTAGTTACGAAGCCAGCAGTGCAGACACTGGCTCTGTTCACAGGGAGCTGCTATCGCTGAATCCACAGTAGCAGTCCCTGTTCTATAGATGAAAAGGCAGGCTGGGCTCTGCTAAATGACTCATCCTGGATCTCACAGGTGCTGCCTGGAAGGCCAAGATTTGAATCAAGGTGTGCTCAAAGCCACCAATCCTCATTATTTGACACTACAAAACTGAAGAAAGATCCTGAAAGTCAGTTTGAAAATTCTCTTTTCATTCTTCCATTGGTTATTTTGGAGAACACATTTTTAAAATTTAAGACAGTTTTGCCTAAAAGTGGTAACATTGTAGTATTTACTTTCCAGGAATAAAAAGACAAATATGTAAGCACAATGTGAATACAAGAAATGAAATACACTTAATAACATCATCAAGCTTAAAAGCAGATTCAATTCACTTTAAAATCACCTAACCCAGCTTCCTGCATAGTGCTGAGCAGGCCAGTGGCTCTATTTTGTAACCCAAAAGTAATTTCCTCAAGATATCTTTGTGAGACTCAGCCTCACTATAAGGCAGCTGTGGCCTGGCAATGGAGCTGGAGTTTGTGCGGCACCGCCCCACCTCTGGATGTTAACGTCATACTCCTCCCCCAGTAACCCCCGGACTTTGTACAGAATACTGTACCTTTGCTCACCTCCAGGTTTCTATTCTGATATCCTTTCTTTTATGGTGCCTTCCCTGGTCTTTCTCTCCACCCACTCCTAATAGACTTTCATTGTAGGATCTCCAAAATTTTACTGCTAATTTGACTTTACTGCACTGAGTAGATCATAAACCTTGATGATACACACACACATACATACATAACAGGATTGTAATGAGTGGCTTTCAATTAACAAGTATTTGTGAACTACTGTTCCTAGCCTCTTTCTTTTTAAAGTTTTTGAGTCAGGGTCCCACTATGTAATTCAGACCAGCCTTGAATTCACCACATTGCCCAGCCTGTCCTGGAACTCAAAGCAAGTGTTGGGATTGCAGGTGTGTACCACGCATGGTTCCTAATCATTTTTATAATTAATGTACTGATTAATGTACTGAAGTCTCTCTTAAATAGGGTCCTCAGACTCATACGAATTAGTAAAATACTTGTTTATGAAAGGCAAATTCTTGTTGCTCAGGCAGTTTGGGTGAAGGAGGAGGAGAAGCTACTGTATGCACCAGGAGGAGAGCATGATGTAGTTATGGTTCCCACTAGCTGTGGAATGAACTTTGATTTTCTCACCCTCAAACTTCCAGAGAAACCCTCTTACCTCCAAGATTACCATGTCAGCCCCGATTATGAGACAGTATACAAATTTAAGCTAGAATGATATGGGAACAGATGACAGTCTTAGGAAGCGGATGGGAAAACACAGTGTTGCTTCCTTGTCAGCATCGCAGCGTCATGAAGTCCTGGTTCAGGTTCATGTCTTGCTGTCCACGTCAGGACAAGGAGACGAGCTCCATGAGCATGGCCGATAGCGGCTGCTTCCCTGCTGCTCTTCTCCAGCTGCCTTTGAGAGTATTTATTTGCTTCTGTTCCACAAGGCAAAGTGGCTGTTATTAGAGATTGCAAAAGCTGGTAAAGGTGGAAAACACTTCAGGATATGAGTTAAAAACAATGGGAGGAAAAAATCTTCCTTAAGATGGATTTTACACATCCATCTAAACTTGGGGATCCTAACTTGGCAATTCTCCTCAGTTATTTACTATACAACAGACAGGGGCAAATGATTTACTTGTTAAACTTCACTTTTATTGATGAAATGAGAATTTTAGTGCTTCTCTCAGATTTTCTTTTTTAAGACTAAGTGTGTGTATACGCACGTGCTATCCCACACTGCACTAAATATTAACTCAGTCCTTATCATAACTCTGATTCTAGTCACTATCATTGCCTCTACTTTATCACAGTGGAAGGTGAGGTACAGCAGTCCCTCATTTATCTTACTGCAGAGGTTATGTTTTAGACACCCATATATGCTTTATAAATCCTTGCCACACTCTTATCTTCCCCACATTTTTAAAAACACTTCTAATGTTCTTAACCATTTTTTAAAAAATGCATTTAGTATAGGGTATACAGGGTCTCACTACGTGGATCGGACTCATAGTGATCCTCCTGTTTTCAGCCTTCCAAGTGCTGGGATTAAAGGTGTGAATCACCACACCCAATCTCAATTGTCATCTCAGTGGGCCCCGGGAGCAGGGCCAGCATAACATGCCAGGGATTGAACCCTGGTCCCTCCATCTGCCCAAGCAGGTCCTCTAATCTGCTGAACTATCTGGCCGGCCTTCTTAACCACTTTTTAAACAGATAGACCACAAAATTTTAACAGCATACATATACAGTACAGCACTACAAAAATCTCACAATATAGCAAAAAAACTCAGGTTCATAGATTCTTATTTTTGGAAAACCCATGAAACAGTCCACAAAAGTCAAGCCACGGGGCTTGCAGGTTAGCTCAGTTGTTTTAAATGCCTGGGCAAGCTCAGTCAGGTGCAGAGGACTACAGTTTGATTCCCTGCTCCACATGTCACACCAGACCCACCATTAAGGCAGCCTGAGCCAGCCAAAAAAAAAAGAATACAAAAGTCAAGCTGCAAAATAGCAAGGGACTACTACACAAGGAGAGTAAGTGCTATAATTTACCTAAGAATACATACGTTGCCTGAGAATATACAGCCAATAAACAAAGGAGAAAGGAGTGAAAGCCGGGCAGTTTGGCTACACAAGGAGAGTAAGTGCTATAATTTACCTAAGAATACATGCGTTACCTGAGAATATATAGCCAATAAACAGAGGAGAAAGGAGTGAAAGCCAGGCAGTTTGGCTCCACAGTTTAAGTGCTTAAACACTGCACTATGGCAACTCTTTTTTACCACCAGGGTCTACAGAGTCTTACTACACAGATCAGATTCATATTGATCTTCCTGTTTGCAGCCTCCCAAGCACTAGGATTATATAGGCATGTGTCACAATGCCCGTCTCAATGGCCTTCTCAGTGAGCCCCAGGGGCTCAGTCCTTGTACTCTGCCTAAACAGGTGCTTTAGTCTGCTGAGCTATCTGGCCAGCCTGCAGTGTGTATTTAGAATCTTGGCCTCTCTGGTTTCAAGTTGTGTGATAATTGAAACTGCACTTCAGCAATCTTTCAATTGTACTCAACCATCTGTGGTCAGGGCTGAACAAAAGCACCCGTGAGGTGGCAAGCAGGGCCTACCATATAACAACCATGGAAAGCAACTATTTTGTTACTTTTTTATTCTAATGATTATCATTAGCTTCTTCAATATTTGTTTAGACAAGACTTATATTACTCTAAGGAAGATGTACAGATAAATTATGTTCCCTATCCTGGTTCACCTACATTCCATTTTCAAGAATGCAGTAGAGCCTTCTGCCTGCAGTGTTGAATCCCCCAATGCTGCTTGCAAGAGATACAAGCACTTCCCCATTCCATGGCCCAAGGTGGATGCTATTAACTGAAAAATCTAATGCATGTCTTCTAACCCTGGAGTCTCTTCTATCATAATTAAAAGTAAGTACCTTCTTTAAACAGTCTTATCCATGATTTCAAAAGAATTTCACTTCCTTTTAACCAGTTAGCAATCATGTTCTACGATAAGCAACAGCCTTACTCATTTCTTTTCCATCAGCAGAATTCCTGGATTCTTGCTTACCCCAAAAATTCATAATTCATTTCTATATTCTGTTGATGGAACTCAGATTTGGTCAGAGGCAGCAGCTTCATGCTGGCTTTTCTGATTGGTTATATCTTAAATGTAAACACATTGTTTTTAAACCAGTTGCTCTGGCTAAGGAGACAGTCGGTGGGCAAAGTGCCTGCATGGCAAGCACAAGGACATGGGTTTCATCCCTGGTACCACATGCTATACTGGCCCTGGAACCTCAAGCACACTACAGAAACTGGGCATGGTGGCACATGCCTGTAATCCCAGCACTGGGGAGGCTGAGATAAGGGGATCACTATGAGTCCAAGGTTCATAGTATACCAAATAAATAAAAAAATTATTTTTTTAAAAAACTGAGTTGTTTTTCCATTAAAAAGTTGTTTTTCTTGTCATCTTGGTCTTCTAAATGTGTTCCATTTCTAATGTCATATCAATTATTACTATACTCTCTTTAAAATAACTTTTTTTAAACAAAGGTAAGAAAAGAAAAAGCCAATGCAAGAAGAAGAAGAAGAAGAAGAAGAGGAAGAGGAAGAGGAAGAGGAAGAAGAAGAAGAAGAAGAAGAAGAAGAAGAAGAAGAAGAAGAAGAAGAAGACAAAAGGACACAAGAAAAAAAGAAAAATTCTAGCCGGGCGTGGTGGCGCATGCCTGTAAACCCAGCACTCGGGAGGCTGAGACAGGAGGATTGTTGTGAGTTCGAGACCAGCCTGAGCTACAAAGTGAGCTCGAGACCAGCCTGAGCTGCAAAGTGAGCTCAAGGCCAGCCTGAACTGCATAGTGAGATCCTGTCTCAAAAAGACAAAAAAAAAAAAAAAAGAAAAAAGAAAAATTCTAGGTTTAACATTTCAAATCATTTACCATAACTGTTTCCTAACTTCAGCATCTTACTTAAGCATCTGTGCAGTGCACCGCCATACACTAGGTAAACTGTCCGGGGCTCACAGAAAGCCCAGTCCTTGCTTGGCCAGAAGAGCTAAGGGCTACAGCACCTCCTGCAGAGCTGCGCTAGACCTAAGGCAATGACCAGTGGGCTACAAAGGCTGGTAGTCCAGAGTTTACAAGGACAATTTGAAAAAACTGGGGGTGGGGAAATTGCCAGAGTCCTTCTTCAATCTAAATCTTTTTACTTAAACTGTAGAATGCTTCCAGGGTAGACCTTTTATGTAATGATCTGAAGCTGCTTATCTTGGTTTTACTTTTAGCCTCTTTGGTATTAGGTATCAAAAGTCTCAGAGAGGGCTGGAGAGATGGCTCAGTAGAATAAGCACTTGCCTGGCAAGCACAAGGGCTTGAGCTCAATTCCCGGTTCCACTAAAAAAAAAAAAAAGCCTCAGAGAAGACTTCAGTCTCTTTTCCCTTAATGTGTGTCTTACCGTGATGGGCATTTTCTACTTCAAATTATGAATATTCTCTTGAAAGACTCAGAATTATGACTGATCATGAATTAGCTAAATCATAAAACCTCTGCCCTGATTTATGGGAAATGAGATTTGGCTTTAAAAAATGAGTTACAGTTTAGTTATACAACTCAGTGGCTCTCAGCAATTTTATGCAAAGTCAACCTCTAACAGAGTACTATTGTAAGATTTCAGCGCCAGACATCACAAAACAGAGAATTCCGTAGAGTGCACTGACAACTATAAAATAGAACATAGATCAGCAATAAGGTAAGTTGTGTCTCTCCCCACATCCGTGCTTGGGGCAGAGCTGCTGAGACAGTGGAAGCCCGGACAAGCCCTCAGGGAAGGGAACCTACAGCCCTTCAAGCCACTTCTGACACCAGCATCTAACCCAGCACCACAGCCCCTCTAAGCCATTCAACGTTTTCTGGAGGTTCTTTTGGCTGTATAGATTTTTAGCAATGCTCTACCCTACAGCTGCCCCAAGATTCCCAGCTTGTCTTTAAAAAATGAGTATCTCTCTTTTACTTCCCCAAACAAATCTCATTTCCCATAAATCAGGGCAGAGGTTTTATGATTTAGCTAATTCATGATCAGTCATAATTCTGAGTCTTTCAAGAGAATATTCATAATTTGAAGTAGAAAATGCCCAACACGGTCAGACACACATTAAGGGAAAAGAGACTGAAGTCTTCTCTGAGGCTTTTTTTTGGTGGAACCGGGAATTGAGCTCAAGCCCTTGTGCTTGCCAGGCAAGTGCTTATTCTACTGAGCCATCTCTCCAGCCCTCTCTGAGACTTTTGATACCTAATACCAAAGAGGCTAAAAGTAAAACCAAGATAAGCAGCTTCAGATCATTACATAAAAATTACCTTTTTCTTTTCTTGCTTCTGCAAGTGTCTTCAAGGTCAAAGGGGAAGTCTCCTGAGGAGAGGAACACCCACTCCCACAATTCAAACCTCAACCCTTTAAGACATGGTTCAAGATGATCCACATGAGATTAATCAAAAATCATGACCCACAACGTTTTAATTGTTTCACCAAACCTAGTCTTAGGAGTACTATCAGGTCATTAATTTAAAAACTATTTTCACACAACTAAAATTAGTGTACACCCTATTACTATTTCTTTCTTCTACTATGATGAAGGTTTTTCTGTGACTTTAAAGACATTTTTTGTGTCTTATAAGAGCTAGTAGCTGGCTGGTATTCTTCTTGCTCTATGAAGTAGCAGTGTTAGATGAAAAGACTTAACATTTTAAATAAATATGAAATATGTGAAAAAAAATCTTACTCTGCCCACATCATGCTGCAGAAATAGAAAAAGAAAACTAATACAGTGGAAAATAAAGATCAGAAAAACAAAAATATAAGAAAAGATACACTGTATAATCAATCCACAGACTAAAATTTCAAATTGAAGATTTAGTAAAAATATTTCCATCCATAATTCACACTCTTGATATCTAGCTACTTCAATTTACATTATTATGGTACACAATGGTAATAGCTAAACCTGCCTACATGTTCACCAATTAATAAAATCCCAAATGCACTTAAAAACTTGTACTGGCTGGAAGCGACAAGAGTTGAAAACAACAATCTTCACATTTTGCCTTGGATTTGAGACTATGGAATCCTTTAAAAGATCTGGATATTAAATCCTCCTCATGACTATTTATTCTTTCAACTGTCCCAGTAATATAACCGATAACGGTAAAACCTTGGTGAGAGTTTACTGCTTAAACCCCATGTCCCACTGTGCTGCGTAGTGTAATACAATGAGCTAGAACTTATCAGAATAGAAGAACTTCCACCCAGACTTAAAACCGAAGTCCCCAGGGAAGATGAACTTTAGAGGCCATGGAAACCATGCTCATGTCCATCCAGCAGGAGGCCTCTGAAAACTTCTGCTATGGTCGAGATGATGAATGCTGTTCCCTGGGATCACACAACTGGGAGACAGCAGAACTTTTAAGAGCCTGGAAGTCTAGCAGGGACACTGAACGCTGTGTTAGTCAGACGTCTACTATGTGAGAGCGCTTGTATTCTGTTCTTAGTCCTCTTCCTTGCCAGGCCTCCTTTACCCAGCAGGTCTGGTGTACCACGGCCTTCCACCATGGTGTCTCTGTAATGCTGGGTGCCAATGGACTGACGCCTCAGAAACTGTGAGCCCAAATGAGCCTCCCCGCTCAGAGTCCATTTTCTCTTGTATTTTATCACAATGACAAGAAGTTAAAAAATGGCTTGCAGAGCACAAACCTACGGACCTACAGAGCTCTCCCCTGGGCCCACTTCTTAACAGTTCCACCACTTACTGGAATCAAATGTCTAGCACACAGGCCAATAGGACTCCTTCCATGTCCAAACTACAGTACATGTTCTACATAGATGCAATTATTTTAAATGTTTGATTTTAAGTTGCTATAGAAGCTTAACTGTACACAGAAGTATATTTCTAGCACAGTAACTCCTATGAAGCACATTATGTGCTAATTTTCCTTACTCTTAACTGTTCATTTATTTCCCTTGGGCTACTTCAGTAACAACTCTCTGCCTCACTGCTATCTACAAAGTGATTTAAATCTTTATTACAACAAATACACACATGCAGACCTCTCTGCACTGCCAGCTAGGCTGTAACCTACAATATCCAGATGTGTTAAGACTTGAATGTGTTTTCAGTGCTACTCTCAGATCTGTATGAGTGAGGCCCATCCTCTCGCCTCACACCCATTATCTCATTCAGAACATGTTGCTACAATTACACACCAGCCTTGCTTTGAAAGGCACAGTCCCCATAGGGTCACGAATGCACTATAAATGTCTGAATAAAGAGAGATTTAGGTGTACATAAACACAGAGCATGATGCTTCATCTTAATTTTTATAGTTAATATTGTTGCTTATTAATTTTAAATCCTTAAAACACCTGCAATACGCACATCTTGGTATCTAGTTTACAACCTCAATGATCAGATCCCTGGCTATCACCCGTCAGACACAGTTCCAGAAAAAGTGAATTCTTTCCCCCTACCTGCCAAATGCAGATACAGATGCTCCTGGACTTTCAATGGAGTATATCTTGATAAACTCTTGTGGGTGGTAAATACTCTATGAGATGGAAAAATGTTTATTACCAAGCCAACATTGTACTTCAGCTGGAGAGAGAAAGACAGACAGACAGACAGACACAGAGACAGAGAGACAGACAGACCTGAAGTATGATTTTTAGTGAATACATACAATGTTTGCACCATCAAAAAGTGCAATGGCTGTCTTAGGAAAAAGCTTTAGGGTGACAGATCTGCAAGCTGAACTACCTGCATGAGATGAATTTTCAAAATGAGATAATTACAAATTTATACACTATTCTAGGGATAATGGAGAAGTGAATCTGAATAGTGATACAGATACTACAGTCAAAATACAGAAAATCCCCAAAGCCCCCAGGGTCCCTCAGACTGCCCTGTTCAGCTGCGACCACTTCCTCATTTCTCAAAGTCTTACTCAATCCTGGCCACAAGAAATCCATTCCCTATTTCTGTAACATTAAGATTTTCTCTTTAAGGTAAAACCTACCAAGTCATGAATTACAGGGTAACTGAGGGAGCCAAAGTCAGAACCCACATTCAGTAAACAGATGAAGAAGATTTTAGGTGTATTTGCACTTTAAATAGGTGGCAACCACTGTGCTACATGAAAGCACCTCGAGGCTAAAACCCTAAGGTGTTACTCAAAATCAAAAGTGAAGTCTCAGAATTTTACAGTCAGGTTTAACATGGCTTTTCACATTGAATAAGTTCAAAATGCAGAAGATAATTTTCAAAACCCATGTGAAAAACAAAAAAGATAATTACAAATCTTCGCTAAGCAGGAAATCTCCACTAAGGCATTTTAATAGCAACAGCTAACAACTGAATGGTGTTCTCAATCCCACAATGAGATGACTTATCTATTCACCCTGGTAAAGAGAAAGAAAACCTACATCTAAGTCAACCACTCATAAGTAGCCTTGGTTCCAAATGCTAGGGAAGACCCGCGTGAACAGTACACCTGCTCCTGCCGCAGCAGCTCAGTCTCCCCAGCTCCTGGAACTTTCTGCCTCCTTAAGTGCTCGCACATGCAGAAAAAGAAATTCCTAACATTTTCTACTTTCCAAAGATGAGAAAGGGTCAAAGCAATATCTTTCAACAAAAGGAAGGTTACTCCCTCCTCATGCTCTGTCATTATTAACTATAATGAATACAAGCTGCAGCAGTCAAGTTTTCCCCATGAGTTTTATACTATTTTATTTAGAACAAATTAAATGGCATCAGTAAAAGCAATTATTTAAAGCCATAAAATTATTGTTGGCTAAAAGATCACAATGAAAGATAACCAAAAGGTACATGAACAGAACACCCATTGCACAAGAAATAACATCAAGGATTAACAAAAGGAATTACATAAAATTGAAAAGCTTCTGCACAGCAAAGGAAACAACAAGAGTAAAGAGACAACCTATGAATTTGGAAAAACTGTTTTGCTAACTACTCCCAGACAATATTTGGAATATGTAAAGAATAAAAAAATTAAGACTCCTCCCAAAACAAAAGGCTCAAACAAAACTGGGCAACTAAAATGAACAGACATTTCTCAGATGCACTGATGTGTTACAGACACGTAACAACTTACGATCAATGTAATCACTACATATTTGCAAACATATACTAAAAACAATTAGCAGTTGAGGAAGAAAACCTGCACTGACCCAAATGACGACAGCATGCCTTTCTCCTCCTCTGCCCACTTAAAGACATTGAGTGCTCACCTTAATAAGTATCAGCCAAAGGAAAATTCTGCAAAGAGGAAGTCAATTTTCTAACTGTATCAGAAATGCAAAATGAAAATGCTGAATAATTTAAAAGATGAACTTTGTAGCACCTCTTTTGAATAAAAGGCAAATACATTCAGACAACTGGTCTCACTTGACTGCAGATGGCCTAAAACTGAGCTGTGGAATCTGAGACAGCTGAATGCAGGAAGAATAATGGCTGCTAGAAGCTGAAGGAGAGAGGGAGGAGAGATGCTGGTCGAAAGGCACGAAGTTTCAGTTAGATAGGAGGAATAGCTCTGGTGACTGCTCACACAGCATGGTGACTATGGTTAATACTGTACTATGTATTTTAAAACTTCCTAAAAGAGATTTTAGATGTTCCCACCACAAAGAAATGATAAGTATGGATGGTGATCTATCTAAACACTAATTAGACAGTGATCTATCTAATCTGATCATCTCATGATGCATATATATACATCGTACTGCACCCTATAAAGATACATAATTATTTTTTAGTTTAACAGTCTGTATTTCTTAAAAACTCTGAGGTGAAACTGATGCTACTATTGTGGAGACCAGTTTGAAAATTACTCTAGGGCTGGCCAGATAGCTCAGTGAATTAAAGCACCTGCTTAGGCAGGCACAGTAGGAACCAGGGTTCCATTCCTGATGTATTGTGCTGGCCCCGCCCCCAGGGCATGCTGAGACTGCGAATGAGACCGGGCATGGTGGTGCAGGCCTGTAAGCGCAGCACTTGGGAGGCTGAAAACAGGATCACTATGAGTCTGATCTGTGTAGTGAGACCCTGTAGACCCTATAGTAAATACATTAAAAAATAAATATAACCAGTATTTTACTTAACAGCAAAACCTTACTGAACAATGGTAGCTGCTAAGATTAGAGATGGTAGTAACACATAGTCCTTGCCTTTGTGGGGCTTTGCCCTCTACCTGGCATAGAAGGCCAACAAAACAGTAACTGTACCTATGAGGAACACTATGAAAAAAATTCTGGTTGCAGCAACAAAGAGATAACCTTTGGGGAATGAAAAGGAGGTAGTGATGTGGGCAAAGAGGACAGGGCCTAGAACACTTCCACAGCATGCAAGTGCACTCCACAGCATGAGCTGGAGGGAGGCTGAGAAAGGAGTGAGGAGACACAGCTTCAAAGCTGCACATGCAACTGTCCAGGAGCACTGGGAGGCAGGAGGGCATGGCACGAGCAGGCCCGCACCCTACAAGACCACTGTTTGCAGAGCAGATTGCAGAACTGGGGGGTGGGTGAGCAGTCAGAAGGCATTTGCTGCAAGGCAAAGTGAAATGCAGTGCTGGAAGGCTGGCCCAGAGAGGGAGAGGTGGACAGAGAGAACACAGCTGCAGTGTATTCTAGCAGTGAATCTTGGCTGCAGGGTACTGTCCATGACAAAAATGCCCCTACTTTCCAACTGTCTGACACACAGACCACTTAACTTCAGAGGTATCAGTTTAGTGATTTGTGCACGATTAAAATCTTCCCTATGAACCCCTGAAGGTCACTGTTGAGGTCAAAACATTATCTACCTCAATAATCCTGTTTCTACATATTAGTTACACACCACCGTTTATTCTCTAAAACTCTTGCGCTGTTTCAATTTTTGGCTAAAAAGAGGGCCATATATATATACTGAGCATTTTCTGAAATAATAATAACACAACTACAGTAAATCATATTTGGTATAACAAGCAGAAAAAGTCTGTATTGGAACTAGTAAGGAGAATTGTAAAAATAAACCTAACAAAAGATGTGCAAGAGCTGTACAGAAGACAGTACTAAGCAGTGTGTTCAAGAGTGTAACCACAAGTCTTTCCCAAATGAAATCAATGAAATTTCAGTAAGTATCTACTGGGTTTGTCAAAGAATTAAACAATGTAACCAAAATGTATAATCCTTAATTACAAATATGTAACTTTCAATGATTAACTTATACAAGAAAAAATTCTAATATAATTTCATAATTATGAAAAATAATATGCATTGTCATGAATTCATACACACGTTAATAGTAACAGTACAAAATCTGGAAGGTAATGAAAGATATCAAATTAAAAAGAGTGGTCACTGAAGGACATGAGGTTAGGGGCATATAACCAAGGGTTTCAGTTTAAGTATAATCTTTCACTTCTTAAATTAGTGGATACAAAGATGTTTGTAAATTATTCCCTAATCTTTACATGCTTTCTGAATGTTTCAAATATTTTACAGAAATAGAGAATGCCTTTTATTTAGTCACTTAATGGTTTTCCCCCATGTCACTCAGGCAGTATGTCTGTTTATGTACTGACTGTCCCAAACGATACCTGGACAGATGCTGAATGTTTTAAGATACAGAAACACAGAAATATTATTGAATGAATTTGCTGAAATTATCATTTTTATATTTCCAGTTATCTTATAAAAATTAACAAAAAATATTATATTTTTGGTCATCCTGTATCTTTTGTTTGTTTGTTTGTGGAACCGGGGATTGAACTCAGGCCCTTGCGCTTGCCAGGGAAGCACCTATTCCACTAAGCCATCTTCCCAGCCCCCCTAACTTGTATTTAAATAATTCAGGTATTGCATGATCTAGCTCAGTAGTTCGCAAACACCAACCCAACAGTGACATCAGCAATACCTGAAGCACATGTTGGAAGCACACATGAGTAGGCTATCCCAACAACAGGATTCTTTGAGGGAATCAAAGCCACATGATCCTAGAGAACATCCGTATTTGTAAACTCTTAGTAAATACTAGCTATATTAATAGCTAATCCATTAACAAAACCGGTCTCAATGTGATAATGAGATGTTTAAATGCTTCAGTATTTAATCACTTTCCAATTGATTTTGTCTCAAATGTGGATTCTAACTTAAAGGCAAAATGGTACCCAAACTAAAAAACACAGTTGTCTGTCCATACTCATGAAAGACTGGTTTCCACTTAAGAAGCCTCTTCACAGCTGGGCTTGTAAAGGGAAATAACTCATCACATTCATAGGGACTGAGCTAGTTATAAACTTCTCCAATATGTGAAACAATGGGATCTCCAAGTGCAAGACTCCCGTGAAAGACTCCCTGAGGCACTATAATCTGCAGAGCCTCAACTTCCTCATGTAAAATGATGGAATATTGGTGTATTACCTGTACATAATCCTCCCTGTAATTTAAATAATCTCTAAATTACTTATAATACCTAATATAATGAAGACATTGTGTAACACACTGTTATTACACTCTATTGATTAGAGTAATGAGAAGTGTCTATGCCGAATATGTGCAGCTGTTTTTTCCTTTTCAATATTTTCAATACCCACTTACTTCTATGAATGGATGAAGAATCCAGGTATGGAGATCCAATAATATATCCTTTATACCCCCAGAAGGTCGTACATGCAACAGGAATAATTTACAAAATAATTTTTATCAAATGGTTTTACAGAACATAATTCATATCCTTCACAGGAAATATGACACTGCAAAATTCCACCAGAGATGAATAAATAAAAAGTGTGTGCTGTGCTATAGGTTTCTTTCCCAGAATGGCTCCTTTAAGTGCCACCTTAAGCAGGAACTTCAAAGATGGGGCCTAGTGGGAGGGAAGTTAGATTACAGGATGAGGCCTCCGAAGGGGATCACAAGATTCCAGCTCCCTCTTCTTCCTCTGTGCTCTGCCACACACTCTGCTCTCTATAAGCTCCACACTACAGACATGCTACCTCGCTCACCACAAGCCCAAAGGCAATGGGGACCACTGGTCACAGACTGAAACCCACAAAGCTGGGAGCTAACATAAAGCTCTTCTCTTTGTAAGCTGACTCTCGTGTACTTGTTACGTGGGTGGGAAGCTCAGACATGGGCTTTCTCTCCTTTCTCTCTCTCAGTAGTCACACACACACACACACACACACACACACACACACACACACACACACACAGATGTCTTCCCCAAATATTTTGGAATTAAAATTAAGTAACAGAGATTATTTGGCTTGAGACAACACAGATCTCCTGGGCAGTACACCAGCACAAAAGGACTCACTCACCAGGGCTTTCTACCCGCTTGTAGTGGTAGGGGTTGATGCAGACCTCCTTCTGCTTGGAGCCAAAAGGAAACTCACAGCACTCCAGCGGTTTCAGTTCATGGTGGCTCTGAAGATCAGGCCAGCGCCACACACGGCAGTAGATGACGTGGGGCAGTCCCTTCCGGTGGGAGACTTGCAACCTGCCATCCAGCGAGCGGGGAATGGTGACACAGTTACTCGGCTGTCCCGGGCAGCTCAAGGCCTTTTCCAGTTCCTCCATGGCACCTTTCTTTTTCTTCAGTTTTTTCACCAGGGCATCAACAGCTTTCTCTGCCCACTTTTCTTCTTCATCACCCTGTTTCCATCCAAGAAGTCTCTTCACAGCTGGGCTTGTGAAGGAAAATAAGCTTGTCACGTTCATAGTGACTGCACTAGCTATAAACTCCGCAGGCACGTGAAACAAAGGGGTTTCCAAGTGCAAAGACAGCAGGAGAGGTGCCAGTTATTTACGTAGGCTTCTCTTTAGCTTCTTAGTGTGCAGTCCTGAAAAGTGGAAATTACCATTCCTAGTGTGCTATAAAGTAATCCTGAATCAGCATCTAGAAACAAAAAGAGAAAAATGCTTAAGATCACCTCTTCCACACAACTATAATTAATTACTATGTGCCAGGTACTTTTATGTACAGATGGTTCTGAGTTTATGATGGTGTGAACTTATGAATTTTTGACTTTACAATGGGTTTACAGTTGAGAAGCGTCTGTATTATAGCATGACACAGACTGAACTATATTTCCTCCACATTTGTATATTGGAGTCCTCGCCTGAAGCGTGACTGCTCTAGGACAAGTAATCTTCAGAGTTGTTAGGTCATGAGAGTGGCGCTCAGGGCTGGTGGTCTTCAAAGAGAACTCTGCCAGAGATGGAGTAGCATGTACCACATGAAACCTCTCTCGGGCAAATGAAATGGAAAGTTAAAAGTCAGTTTCTGAATGGCATCAAAAAGCAGCAAAGAAAAAAATAAAAAATAAAAAGCCAAGTTCCTAGAGAATGGAGAGGCAAAGAAGTGAGCTGAACACACTCTCCTGTGGCTGGAGTAGCAAAGATCCAGTGGTCAAGAACAGAGCCACCAGTAAGAGACTAAATGCTAAAAACCCAAGCTGAGCTTCCAGTACTCTCACAGTACTGAGGACACCAGAACAATGTAAACAACCAAGTGAGAATCACCTTAATCCTAGACTGGATCAAAGTGATGGGTATTGTTAAGAGCTTGGCCAGAAATTAAAAAAAAAAACCCTCTCCTGAGAGGAAAAATCATAGCCTGAGCTTCTTCATACCCCCCCACAGTGAACAGCTTCAACCAGAAGTTATCAGGCAAACAGAAGAGGGACCTAATGTGCAGAGGAAGACAGAGGGGATGCAGACTGAGGCCTGGGGTTACCAGATACAGACTTTAAAATAATAACAATTATTAATGCCCCAAGAAAACAGAAGACAGGACTGAGGATGCTAAGACAGAACTGAAAGACATATGAAAAAATGAACTAAAGATTCTTGAATTGAAAAAATAGCAACTAATAAAGACTTCAGAAGGTTTACATAGCAGGTTGGTGAAAGTAGGAAAAAAAGGTTAGCAAACTGTAAGTCAGTAAAAGATGCTATGAGCATACTACAGCAAGTTTTTTAAAAAAAGAAATATAAAGAAAACAGCTGATTTGATGTAACAGATAAGCTTATAAAGGTCTAATACCATAAAACTGGAGCCCCAGGAAAGAAAAAGAAAGCCTGTAGTTGAAACAGTATTTTTAGTCTGTGGCCCAGGGTTGTTCAAAATTGCTAACAGACTCTGGTAACAATAACAAAACATACAAATTTCAATGTTTCATATCACAAATTGCTGAAAAACTAGGGCAAAATCTTTAAAATGACACATAAACAGCCAGGCATGGTGGACCACATCAGTAATCATAGTTGAGAATGGGAGGCTGAGACAGGAGAATCATAAATTTAAGTCCACACTGGGCAATTTAGTGACTAAATGAGATCCTGTCTCAAAATAAAGGCTAAAACAGGAGCATATAGGTCAGTGTGAAGGTCCTGGTTTTAATCTCAAGTACTGAGGGAAAAACCTGTACTTCCTCTTTGGTTACAATGGAAGCAATGAAATGACACTTTTGCATACCAAAGGTGAACAAGCAATATTAACTTAAAATTCTACCCTTCAAGGAATTTAAAAAAAAAACTTAAAAAAAAAAACCTCTGTGAAATAAAAATGCTCTCTAACAAGCAAATTTACAAAGAGCAGGTTTCCAGTATACTGGCACTGAAAGAAATACAAATAGGAACTCTTCAGGGCAAAGGATTTTAGAAAGACTATTTTAAAAAAATAAAGTAAACCAAACCAAACCACCAGCACCCCTTCAAGGTAAAAAGCCTAAGGGAACACTAGTTATATAAAACTATAACAGAAAATGTCTTGCCATATTTAAAATATGTAGAAAATTAAAATAATGGCTAAAACCAAAAGAAGCAAACAAAGTAAGTTAGTGTTTCCTGTTTTATACAGGCCACAAGGCATTAAGTTTTTGAATTCATGTAACAATACAGCAACAACTGAAAGAATAACTAAAAACTACAACAAGCTAGTAAAGGAAGTAAAAATATGGACTTCTTAAAAATATGATTAATCCCAAGAATATAAAGACAATAGAGGCACAATAATACATGAGACAAATACAAATTAAATTTAGATCCAATCAAAAAAGTAGCAATTATTTAAATATAGACTAAAATATGACAAAAGATGGGGGTAGGGGTGGAAAACATCATCTAATTTACATAAGGCATGCATCAAATACAGGAATAAAGAAACAAAAGGATTGGAAAATACATATTATATACATTCTAACAAGAAGACCAACATAGCCATCTATTCAGAATAAGTCTTTAGAACAGGAAGCATCATGATATACCAAGAAACATTAGCAGAACTGAGGTACTATGTAGACATCACAATGTCCAGTTTTTATGTGAGTGAAAACAGTCTCCACATGCAAAAACTGAAAGAATCAAAATGACAGGCAAATCCATAAAATCCTGTGGGGAGGTTGATATAGCAACTGAAAAACTAAACAAAAATTGACAGCAACAACTGCAAGGAGCAAGGTTCGATCACCAGCCCCACATGCCCCACTGGCCTTGTCCCAGGGCACACTGAGTCCTGGTGGTGGCACACCTGTAATCCCAGCACTGGGGAGGCTGAAAACAGGAGGATCATTACAAGTCCACGCTGCATAGTGAGACCCTGTAACAAACACGTAAAATGAAAAATTAAGTAAATAAATAAAATAAAAATAAAAAAAGATCGCTATGAAAGAGTAACATGTTTAAAAACTCAATCAAACTGATGTACACAAACCAGTGGTACTCAATATTGGTAAAATATATAATACTTTCAAGTACATACGGAATTGACCATATATACAAAATTGATCATATATATATATAGCAAACCTCAACGTGTATCAAAGAAATAAAATTACATAGAATACTAAGATCATTTGATCTTAGTACAATAAAGAAATCAATAAAAATACTATTAAAAATAATCACACTTGTTTAACCCACGAGTCAAAGAAATTACAGTGGAGACAAAATATTTTTAAATGAATGATTACAAAAATATGACAAAAATGCAGGATGTGGCTCCAACCATAACTAGGGGAAAATTTAGAGTTTACATTCATGTATTGGAAAAAGCAGAAAATCAGCATTCTCTTAAGCATATACCACAAAAGGGGAAAAACTACATTACAACCCAAAGAAAGTACTAGAGAAAGGACAGGAGAAAGTTTAGGAAAAGTGTACTAGAGAAAGCAGGGCTGGCCAAATAGCTCAGCAAATTAAAGCAGGCTCTGGGCAAGGTTCTATGGGGGGGGGGGGGCTATCCCGGGCCAGCAGTGCCCCACCGTGAGCTGAGACTGAAACTGAGACTGGGCGTGGTGGCTTGCAGGCCTGTAATCCCTAGCACTTGTGAAGCTGTAGACAGGAGAATCACTAAGTCTGATCTAGGAGTGAGAACTGGAATACCCTATAGGCCCTTCCCTAAAAAATTAAGAAAAAAAAAGTTCTGTATAATCAAAGTTCTTTCTCTAAGAATATTAGTAAAACCATACATGCCCTTAGCCAACACTGAACAAAAAAAGACAGAGCTAATAACATGCAAATGGGAAGAAATCAACACTGGTCTTCAAATATCAAAACATAATGATTTACAAACAAGTCACAGAAACTTGTGAGTGTACAGTTAGCCTGTGATAATCTACACGTCTGTAGTCCTCACTAGAGGAAGATTACAGAAGAGTCCTTACCATTTTCCTTTCTTCATAGCTTAGCTCAGTACCTGGCACACAGAATATTTTCAACAAATGTTTTAACAAATACTTTACCTCCTGAAGAACTTAGAAGACCAGGCATGTCCACTGGACTCTACTCAATAGAATCTAGGGCATGGTGGCCAGCTTATGGCATGCATACCACACAGGTTGTTTAACCCTGAAAGCTCTAAAGAGCTCTTCATTACAGCTACAGGAAGTTGGCTTTCTTTTTTAAAGAACTTCACCCAAATTTCCTTGTTATTCTAAAGCTGATCTTGTTTGGCTTTTAACAAAAAAGAGAAATCAAAACCATGCTGACTACAAAAGTCACACTTGGACAGAGTGTACTTACTGATATGTAAATTACTCTGCTAAAGATTAGTTTTATAAAAGAACAAGAAAGACAACTGTTTCCTAGCCCTCTAGTAATAATTCATAGGGTTTATAATTTTTTTTGTTTTAAAGGTCCTTTTCTTCTACCCTGAAAGAGTAACTATTAAAAATAATTGTTTAATATTTTAACCAGTGATTTTCAAATAAAGGGGGTTAAGCTTATATCAAAATCACTAGCTGCTACTTTGAACTCTGATGGAAATTTGTTACTCAGGCAAGTGTGCTGGGGCCGTGTGTAAGAACCACTACTTCAGGGCTTTGTTTCAACTATTCAAGATGACATACATTCAACAAAACTACTAAACACCTGGCTCTGTGCTAGACACAGGGATACAGGGCAAAGATGTACAATCTCCTGGAGGAGCTCAAAGTTCAAAGAAAAAGCCAGTATGCAGATAACTAACTCTCACAAGGCAGGTACAGCCTGCATTCTAACCCCAGAGGACTGTGCTGAGAGGTCTTGCCAGCCGATCTCTAAGACCTCAGCCAGAAGAAATGCTGCGACTGCAGCACGGTCAGCGACGGGCACAGGAGATGATGATGCCCACGTACCACGCGTCTGTACACTGTTAACTAACTCCAACACGATGTGGTAAATGCTAGGAAATGAACGTAAACAATAATACGATCTGAATTATGTGTCCATCCCAAATTTCTATGTTGCAATCCAAACCCCCAGGGCGACAGTACTTGGAGGTACACTTGAGGGAGGTGATTCAGCTTATGAGGGCAGAGCCCTAAGAGATGGAATGGCTGCTCTTACAGAAGACCCCAGTATAATCTCTCCTCCTTTTCACCCAGTGAGGTTATAGTAAGAGGAGGCCACGTGGGAGGAAGCCACCCTCTCCAGACACCTCATCAGCCAAAGTCTTGATGCTGAACTTCCAGGCATCGAGGTCTGTATGAAATAAGTTTCTGGTGTTTATAAATCTATCACCCTATATATTGTTACAGCAATCTCAATGGACTAAGATAAACATAATATAGTGTAGAAAAGAGGGAAGAATTAACACTAGGGACTTCAGGAAGTTTTTTCCAAAGAAAAAATATCAGACAAGCTTTAAAACACGAGAAGAATTTTGTGAAAAACAACACAGTTATTTCATTACAGACACTGTTCTACAAGCATCTTACATCTATTAATTTAATTTTACCAACAAACTCTCAAGTGAGAATCATCATTTTGCTCATTTTTTAAAAAAGTGAGATACTGAAAAGTTAAATATCGTATTCAAGGCTAAGTTTGTAATCTATTTTCTCTGGATTTTAAAAGGTGTTTTAAAACACCTTTCTAAAATGCTGCTTCTAACAGACCCACGAGAGAAACCACAGGATTAGATCAGATGGAGATGACTGGAGGGTGATCTGAAAGGAAGGGGCAGGACTGTGAAAGGCAGGACTTCTGAAACATCTGATCCCACAGAGAGTGGGGAAGGGGCTGAGGAGATGGCTCAGTAGAATAAGTGCTTGCCTGGCAAGCACAAGGGCCTGAGTTCAATCCCCAGTTCCACAAAAAAAAAAAAAAAAAAAAAAAAAAAAGAGAGAAAGCCATAAACAGTGGCTTTTTGACTAGGCCTAAACTCTGGCAAGACAGCTAAAGTAGCATCTTCATTCGTGAAGACCACTGCATACAGGAAGGGGAAGGGCTGTTGGGCAGTAAATTCAGAGATTTTCAACATCGCAAGTGAAAAGATCACAAACCTCTGTGTCTAAACACGCACAGATGAAACAAGATGCAGGTTAATTACTAGGTTTTGTCTCTTTGAGCTAAGCATTTTTTACACACGTCAAATATGTAACCTCCCTCAAGAGCAGCACCAGGGAGCCCCTGACACCATGGCCTTGGCTAGACAGCCATTTTTTTTTCTGCCCCTTTTCTGTACTTCCTGCCTTAGTTTATGTCAGAAGTTAAGTGGCCTTATCAGTTTAAAGTGCAAAATAAAAACATGAGTCAGCAAACAGAGATTTCCTTCCCTCTTGTCAAATACAAATATTTAACTCTGATGAAGAAAAGCATTTATCCAGTAAAGAACATCCTAAGAAGGCTTTAAAAATAACAGAATCTTTATTCCAACTGCCCCGACTTTTAGAAATGTACTCTAAGGTAACAATCAAAAATGGAAAGGAAAAAATAGGTTCATGAAAAAAATTTCATCAGAGATTTGTAAGGGAAAAAAGGGAACACAAGAATTAGAAAATAGCCAAGTGAAATAAATATATATGCATATTTTTTCCAATGGAATATCATGTAACCCTTACAATCATGTTCACAAATCTACATTATATCTTGGAAAACACCATACACATAACATGAAATGGTGTACAAAGCAGAAGCAATCAAAGTATTACCAGAAGATCAGTAGCATCTCCTCTACTTTTTGAACATTCACTAATGAAACATTAAAAATCAAAATTTTTGCAAAGCCTTCCTAGATTTATCAGTTACAAAAATAAATAAATAAATACTCTCCCCCTAAATCCACATCAATTCATGAGCTCAAGCCACATACATACCCTATTTAGAAGTCAGACTGGACTTACAGTTCTAGCAATAACCAAAATGTAGTTTAAGATAGGGTCCTAACCTTTTTGTATGGAGACTTACTCATGAAAAGCTTTCTACTAGTGCTACTCAAAGTCTAGCAAGAAAAATACTCTTATACTACTCCTAAAATGGCTAATTATGCAAGTTATGTGGTATTCCTTGTTGTTACAAGGAAAAAAAAAAATCCTCAACTGCTGTAACTTGCTCCATATTTAATGGAAGCCAAATTAGTCAATGCACAACAACTGGCATTTTCTTCATCTTGGCCTCATCCAGCCAGGAAACATGTAATTATCAAACTGTCTGAACATCCTGATTATCAACCTGCCATTCAGTACCTTGCAGATCGCACAGTGGCAGAGGAAGTTGTAGAAGGAAATTAATCCAATTTGTATCTGATGATGCAGGTGGCCCTCTGTATCTGTAGGCTCTTGTGTCCATGGATTCAATCAATAGCAGATAGAAGCATTAAAAAAAGAACCCTTCATTTGTACTGAACATTTATTTATACTTTCCCCTGGAAGTCTAGTGTACTTACATAGAATTTATATTACATTAGGTATTATAAGTAACTGACAGGTGATTTAAAGGATACAGATGTGCCTAGCTTATAGACTCTATCCGTTTTTTGAAGGGACCTGTGCACCCCACAGGCTTTGGTCTCAGGATGCTGCACCCATCTTTCCCAGGTGACTACACCTCCAACACAATAATGAGGGGAAGAAGGCAAACAGGACCAAAACCACCAGCTTCAGACAAGAGGCTGTTTCACAATTCTTGGATTGGCATGAAAACCAACAGACTAGACAAAATGAATGATCCTATTAAATATTAATGGGATAATTAAATTATTCAAGAAGATAAACAAACTATGGATCTCAAAAAGTGATTTGAGAAAAAAAATCAAAGACCTTTAAGAAGGCAACTGAGAGAAGATAAACGATCTATTGTCCAGGCGGCAGGTAACTCATTTATTTTCCTGCAGCTCTTGTTCTCGACTTATTACTCGTCTTAACTAACACTGAAATATCATGGCATAAAGATCAAAAGAATTAAAATAAAAGTACAGGATATTGATTAACTTTACTTTGAAACTGTTTAACAGCTGAGTACATTATTCAAGAAAAAAGGGCAACATTATAAAAAGTGTGTTTGATCTGATTTTTAGGAAACAAGTATTTTCAAATAATTAGATAAGCCAACTCTATACATATTTTTAGGCCTATGCCATGAGCTGCCTTCTTAGATGAGTGATATTTTGAGCACACAAAAGCAAGACTTGAGCTTCCAAAGCAGACAGATGCACAGTGCAGACTCAGAGCGGGCATGAGTAAGCTGCCAGTAACTGTGACTTTAACATACAAAAACAATTTTATCATTTACCTTATCAGATGCCATAAAGATGTAGAATGCCCCAAAGACATGTTGTATAAAAACCAGTGGCGATGCCAGTACTATGGAAAGGTATATGTAAGCTACTCTAACATCCTATTTTAGCTACGACACAAGCCCTGCCAAATTCTTGTCTCCTTTAAGATGTTTAAATTAAAACAACGAAAAGGTCAAAAGAGACTATGCCAGGAGACCTATACTGTAACTTTTATTACTCCAAAGTGAACTACTTTTTAACCTGCTTGATTTCACTTAGGTATTTACGTTTTTTTGTTTGTTTGGGTTTTTTGATGTACTGGGGATCAAACTTGGGACCTTGCATTTGTGAGGCAGGTGCTCATGCCTGCTGAGCTACATCCCTGGCCCCAGGTACTTAGGTTTTAATTGCATACTTCTAACAAAGGTGGAATTGTCAATACAGATGCCAAGGAGGTTTTATAGAGATCTTCTAACAATTCCTGACACTCACTGAAAGCATAATTAACAAAACACTAGACAGTACAGATTAAGGTCAAAAATACTTAAAATGAGGGCTGGCGAGATAGCTCAGTGGATTAAGCACCTGCTTTGGCAAGCACAGGAACAAGGGTTCAATCTCCAGTACCCCATGCTTCACTGGCCTTGCCCCCAGGGTGGGCTGAGTTAACACAAGGATCACAAATCTGATCTGTGTAGTGAGACCCTGTACCACATACACAAATGGAAAAAAAAAAAAAAAAAAAAAAAACAACTTAAGATGATGAAAGCTGCAATTTCCCCCTGGCGCAGAATACCAATAAACATACTAACACATAAAATGCAATCTATTATTAATCCAAGAATTGCAATGAGTTTTGTTGTTAAGCGTAAGAAGGGCTCACAAAATGGGGGTGAAAATTCTAATCCAGATCTTTTATCTGTAACAATCAGTCTATGGAATTAATCAGAATTTCAGGAGAATTGAGAGGGTGAAACTTTTGATAAAGCTGAAACAAATATTACTTAAAACCAGAATGGCAGACACGCCCGTGAGACCTCTGCTCACATCTCCAGATGGAGAAACCAGCCGAGGGGCAGTAGCTAAAAGAGTGATAATAAGGAAAGGTGGCAGACAGTGCTTGGCAGTGAGAGGAGGACACCAGTAAGTGGCACCTGCCTATACATCTCTTTCTGAGCTAGGAGAGGTCACTGTACATCCTTAAAATGAAAAATCCTTCATCTTAACACAGGCAGGAAGGGGGAAAAAATGCTATTCAAGTCCAATGCAATTACATGAACATAAAGAGATGGATCTAGTTATTCAGTCTCAGAAAATACAAGAGCAGTGTTCTGTGATTTGATTTCAATGAATAATCTGCTCAAATTCTTTCTCCTAGTTACACAATTAGAAAGTTGGTTTGAGTATCAGTAGTGTAGGAACAAACAGGTATTACGTTCCTTTTGCCCATTCAAAAACAGCAGTCAACTTGAAACATTTCTCCGTCTGAACCTACGTAAATATAGCTAAATAAGACTCACCAAAATAAGAAAAAGTCCCCAAAAAGAAAAATGGGGGGTGGATGAAAACTCTTATTTCTTCTACAGATTCTAGTTCATGTTCTAAAGTATTTCACTGCTAGAAAATCAGGTTAAATTAAACTCTGTCATCAAGTATTTGGCAAAAAGAAAATGCATTCAATCCAAATTCCTGTCCAAGCAATTTGAGTATCATAAAGAATGCTCCGTCAGGTGGCTTCTTACTACTGCACCTTATGTGCTTACGTTTTAATCTCCCGACCTTCTACACACAGGACTAGGCTGCAGACACAGCTCAGCGGCACAGTGCCTGCCTGGCAAGTGCAAGATTACAAGTTCAATTCCCCGTATCAAAATAATAAAATTAAAAAACACAGGATAGATGATGCACAGGATCTAGTTTTCTTTTTTTTTCCTTTCAAAAAGAATTTTTTTTTCTAGAGATAGTTTTCTATCTATCCAGAGAAGCAGAGGGAGGTATGAACCTTCTGAACCTGTTCTGGGCACTAACACAAGCTCTACATCCTTAAGGCATAGGTGCTAGTAGCTGGGCTCCCCATCTCAGGTGAGAACTCAGTGATATGCTACCAAGACTGGCACTGCAATGTAAGTGGACAGCTGTGCAGGAGTAGTCACATTAACAAGTCAAACTATTTAACCAAACTACTATTTTCTTCAAGCACTGTATTGGCTATTGACTCCTCATTGCAATTCATCAGGGTGTCTATCACTGTCTCCATTTTATTAAGAAGTATGAGGCTCAGAGGTTGTCTCAGTTACTTTTCTCTTGTTATTGAGACAAAATACCTGACACCCAAAATCAAGGAAAGAAAGATCTATTTAGCTCACAGTTAGTAGAGGTTTCAGTTCGTATTCAGCTGGTTCCAAGGCAGGGCAGCATGTGGCTGAGGCAGCAGTTCATGGCAATGGAAAACAGCAAAGAACAAAGGGAGGAGCTGTGGCAGCTAGCAAGCCTCTCTTTCCTCCTTACACTGTATTCAGACTCTCCACTCTAGGGTGGGTGCAGCACCCACACCCAGAATCAGATCATCAATTAATCACAAACTCCAGAAGCCTGCCCCATGACTGCATGAGGCTTTGGGGGGACACTTAGACATTTATCATAAGAGAGGTTAAGTAATTTTCTCCAGACAATATTCTAGTAAGTAGTTCAAAATTTTAAAACAGTATTGACTGATAAAGTACATTAATTAGGTTAAAAATACATAATTTCTGGGCTTTCTTTTTGCTTTTTGGTGCTGGGGATTGAACCTAGGACCTTGTGCTTGCCAGACAGGTGCTTAATGCCACTGAGCGATCTCCCAGCCCCCAAAATAAGTAATTTCAGTACAAATTCTTATGTGAAAAAAACATCGGCTACAAGAAGAAAAAAATCTACCCCCTTTATTTATTTATTTTTCTTACATAAAATCCTGCTGCATTTCAACTTTTGGAACATCTCTTCACTGACCTCGCAGGTGCTGTTTATGACAACAAACATGCACATCTGTAGGGCTGAGCCAACACACTCAATGCAGGACAGCCTGACCCTCGCTCCCTAAATTTAGATCTTGCAGCTCAGCTCTTAATTGCATAATTTAATCAGGACCCTCTAGAAGGAAACACATCCATATTCATCACAGGCATCAAAGGAAACATCTTTACAAGTTACATCCTTTTGCAAACCAACATATGGTCTCACGATACTCTCCCAATTGTTGAGCTCCTCCTCTGGGAAGAGCATGGAATTTTATTTCTTTTTATCACTTGAAAAAATCACTTCCCTCCTAATTCAGTAAAACTGGGTGGAGGCTATTTCCTTCACAGGTGAGAGAAATAAAACTTGTTGATCTGTCATTGTCAGGAATTTTATCATTAACCATTTATTTTATGTATTTTCAAAAATGGAAACAAAAGACAGATTAAAGCCAGTGCAAGAAATAAGGGCCCATTTGCCAGGCTTTCACATAAACTCCTAACGTTTTTGTCATTGTAAGAGCTTCTAGATTAGAAAACAAGAGACCTTAACTTGAAAAGTTCTCTACTTCATACTTATACTTAAACAACTTCTCTGAGCTTCAATTTACTTTTCCAAATAATTCTGATTGCATCATTTATCCCACAAGGTTGCTGTAAGAATTCAGTATGAGTATATAAGACTGATTTGGAAATTACTACATTATGATAACTCCAAAGTACTGTATTAACCGAGCAATACTGCAAATAAAGCTATTTCAATATTTTGTATATAAAAAAACCCTGAAATTTATGTTCAATTTTTGTTTGGTAAAGTTCTAACTATATCCCAAAAAAGGCTTATTATAAGAAAAGATAACCACTCAAGTCACCTAAAACACCTACTATGTGCTAGGAACGGTGGGACACAGCAATGAAAGAGATAAAACAATGTTTTTTTTTAGTGTGTGAGGTCCACATTGTGGACCAGGAAGTGCTCACCAAGCATGCTATAGCAGACAGGAGCCTGAAGACAAATACCTGGGGAAGTATACTGTGAACAGAGAAGGGAAGTGTGAAGGTCATGTAGCAATAATGTGCCTAAGGAGCTCCAGGAAGAGCAGGGAGTCCAGTGTGGCTGGAACGGAGTGAGTGAAGGAGAGAGGAGGGCAAGAAGGTTCCAGAGACACATGGAGAATGCGGGGGACCTAGTGCCTTTTGCTCCAACTGCTGTGGGATCCACTGGAAGGCCTGAGCAGAGGAGAGCCATAACCCAGCCTAGAGTTCAAAGCATTCCTGCAGCTTGCTGGGCTGAGGCAGACTGAAGTACCGGGGATGGAAAGTAAGTGAAGGGCACAGGTAGAAAGCGTGGGCAGTTAAGGTACAAGATGTTCAAATTTTAGGCTAGTACGGCATGGCTGAAATGGTCAGTTCTGGATATGTCCTGAAGGCATGGCCATGAGCAAATGACACTTCTTATGCAAACAGAGAAAATTAACCAGTAAGTTGGAGAAATCTGTAATTTTAGAAGCAGGAAATAGCATATGGGAACTCTACGACTAAGCACGTCGGTCTCAGGGACTGCACGATGCAGGGGGAGCCCATGAGGACCTAGCGTCTTGAGGGACAAGGGGCATCGTAGGGCAGGGAGACAGTAAGCACCAAGTGAGGGAGGGCTGTGAGGACATGGCTGTGAGGCTGGCCCACAGGACAGCCAAGGCCGGGCCCCCTCAGGGTGAGGAAAGGTCCTGGGCATCAATGAAGGCGCTGAGAGCTAAGGGAGAGAAAAGCCAAGGCTGAGAGAACACCAGAAATTCCAGGACATTCACACCCTTAGCCAGAGCACCAACCAGGACTAAAGAGCTGCTAGCTATGAAAAAGTGAACTCATATTCATTCACCATCATGAAAAAAAATGCAAACATTTTTTTCAGTTGAAAAAAAGGTACAGACTACAATCTGTAGTGAGTCCTTTTCTAAAACACAAAGAGAAACCAAAGTGTGTATTTCTATGTTCACAAGCCTAGAAGGAAACACTGAAAGCGAGTGAGTAACCTTCAGAAGTGAGCTGGGAATAGAGACACGCAGGGAGGCTGACCTCTTACATTTTGTCCGATGACTGTTTTCAAATTAAAAACTCCAAGAAGAATAAACAAAAAACTGTGAAATATGTGTAAAAGATTTATTTTAACCAGATGTGGTAGCACATGCCCAGCTGCTCAGAAGGCTAAGGCAGGAGAACTTCAAGTTCAAGGCCAGCCTCAGCTACTAAGCAAGAACCTGTCTCAAAATAAATAAAGACTGGGGTTCAATTCTGAGCGCAGAAAAAAAAAGGGGGGAGAGAAACAAAAATTCTACCTAGCTCCAGAAGACAGCATCATGACTAAGGGGCATCATGGTTCATCTTTTGACAAAGAAATAATTGAAACGTTACAAAAGTAGAATACCACTTTAGTGGGATATTCAGAGAAATGATTCCAGGACACAGAGCTGGAATATGTGACCTAACTGCAGGTGAACAGGATACGAATGAGAATGTACTTTGATTAAGCAATTCAGCTGCATGATCACACAGTTCACTAAACAAAAGAGTGAGCTGCCTTAGCGTTCAAGTCTCCTTTCCATTAACAACTCAAATATCCATCCAGATTTTTAATGCATAAATTTCTTACAAATGAAAAGAAAAAAAGTTCTATATTACTCAGCTATCTTCAAAAGCAATTTGACCCTTTCTCTTCTGGTATTTGAGTCTATTTTTCGGATGAATAAAAAACTTCTAAATATCATCTACTCTCTCCCAAATGGTAATCAATGATCTACCACTGGGCACTTGGCCACCTCAGAAGGTAAACTGGACCAAAAAAAAAAAGCTCTCTTCTCATAAGTGCCAAAGAAGCAAAGGTTTTCACTGGTTCTAGACAAATAATGCTACAAATGTAGGCAGCAATGCCTAGAGGATCAGGGTGGACTAACACCACACCACTAGCCATTTCCTGCCTCTGATCCCACGTTCAGTCCAGTCCTACCTAGGAACGTTCCTACAGTGACTTACTTATAAATCCATTAGGCTGAAAACCCAGTGCATGCAGTGGAGGCTGAGGACCCACGTTCTCCTGCTGTGCTTGTCCAATTACCGAGAGCACATCTCCAAGAGTTCATTACCCAACAAATTCTGCCATCAACACAAAGGTGAGCGGGGAAAGTAAATATAATACACTTCTTGCCATGACCAACCTACAGCAATGAAGTTGGAGGCATAGGCAAGGGTCATGGGCACTGCTGGGCTATGCATCTAGGGAGGAGCATACATGCAGGCAGGGTGGCCAACCAACTCTGCCATTCTCTTCACTACATCTCCTACAATTTCTGAATCTGGTTGCTTACCTTGCACTGGAAATACAAACATTCCAATTTAAAGACCCAAAAAGCTTTCCTCATTCTTACCACCAACTTCAAAGAAAAAGTGTTACACAGATGGTTCTGTGGGAAATGCCGCATAAATGTGTGGTTCCCATCAACTGTCATCATAGGTCAAGTACTCAGAAAGAATCAAAAGCACCCTCGCATCGTTATCTCCAACACCTCCATCCAGAAGCACCAAGCCAGCACTCTTAATCCTTTCACCCATTTCTCTGAAGAGATTTCCATTGTAGAGGTGACAAAATTGAGTGACTGAAAGGCCAGGAACTCGCCAAGGCCACCCATCCCCCGCCTCTTCTAACTCACCACTTCCTTTGTCTACTGCATAAAGCAGAAGGACCAACAGCAAGGATTTTGTTTTAATCCTTCTAACTCCTTTCCTTCCCAACTTATTTTTGTCTTTGTTGTTGCTTTCCTTCTTACATATTCTCACCTTCCTAGAACATAGAGAAAATTTAACTTTATCAAGGCAGCAATGACAAAATTAAATTCATTTTAATTTAAAGTTCAGGTGAGTTTAAGAAGTTATATGGTACAATTCGAAAACAAAAAAAACTGGCACTATTATTTCACACCAACAGTCTATATATGTGTCCAACTCTTAATATTCTTTTTCATTGATGAATCTGTGGAATATAAAATTCTCTTTAAGAAAGCCCTTTTGTTTCTATCCCCACTAGTTGTTCACAGTACAAAGAAAATGGTACAAAAACTACAGGTTCATTTTCTTGTTAGTGATGATACTTTTTGATCAAAAAAAATATAGAACAGAAGAAAGGTGTTCCTAAGTGGAGAATATTTTAAAAATTCTTTCATGCATCCCATACAAGTGAGGTAAAAGTGAAACTTCTTTCCCAATCCCTGAACTTTTTAAGACTAAGTGTAATGTAACTTCAAATTAGTCTCTACCATTAACAGGAATGGTTTATTTTTTAACTTTTCATAGTATCATAATCTCTTCTTACCCCTTAGCCTACTCCTTGAAGGGAAAGCTCACCTTTCCACATTTTTTCTTTCTCATTCAAAACACAGCAATGCTGCATACACAGCAGAACTGTATGAGATAATTGCTGAACTAAGACTGGTTTAAAAAGCACCACCCTACATCGAGGGGGTGTGTGTGTGTATGTGTATGTGCTGACCCCAGGGCCTTTGAACTGTGTGTGTGTTTGTTTGTGTGTGTGTGTGTGTGTGTGTGTGTGTGTGTGTGTGTGTGTGCCTGCTGACCCCAGGGCCTTTGAACTGAGCTATATCCTGTCCCTTCTTTTACTTTTCTGAGCCAGGATCTTGCTAAGTCACAGAGTTGCTTGGGCTGGGCTCCAACTTAATGCTCCTCCTATCTCGGTTGCCCAGGGCACTGAGGTTACAGCACACACCTAGCCAGGATGAACCCTCCCTAAAGGCAGCTTTTCTAGAATACAGAACATCTTATCCCATGTAATTTATCAACCTTCTACTGTTTAAATGCTACACAGTTTTTGTCACTTAAGTGACAAGTTAATTTTGTCCACACTCAATAGAAAAACATTTAAAACCAATCAAACATTCCCTCAAGCTTGAACAAACCCGAGCACACAAACTAGGCAGGGAAAATAGAGGTTGTTATTGAGACAGACTGCACAGCTAGCAACAGGCAAAAAGCAAAACAAGAAGCTGCAATGGATGAGATGGCACGCTATATAGTATCAACTGCCCTGAGTTTAATAAGGGCTAAATGTATAATTTCTGCAGCAATATTCACTGCGTTATTCCCTATCACCAAAAGCTACTGTAACAAGATTAAGTTCCCAACATTCCTCTTCCCTCTGGAACTCTTTTAAGAGTTTGAACGACAAGTCTGCCCCATGCATACCAGCTTAGGGTTCCAACCACCAGGAGCTTGTCACTCAGGAAGGACTTATGAATAGGGAGGGACAGTGCAGTTCAGATAACAAGCACATAGGTGAGATTTGTAACCTGCCCTTGCAATATTGACAGGTCATTTCAAAGAAAGGTGACTATGAGGCAGATCAAATTCAATCCAGCAGCGAGGTAAGCACTAAGGTAGATGGAACACGACTCGGTTACATGGGGCTCCTGCCAATCACCAGCACACTTGTTCCTCTAATATCCTTAAGAACAAATCTGGAAAATTAAATGCTGATGCCTAACTTTAAAAAAAAATTTGTAAGAGGTTTTATTACATGGGGGAATTTTCCTCACTATATTTTAATGCCTTATACAGCAATCCATCTCAATAATCAAAACCATATTCCAAGATACTGTGTCTCTCACGAATGTGTAAAAGTCACTACAAAAATCTAACACTGCAACACAGGAAAGAGGCCTGGGCTCATCAATCAGGCCAGCTGACTCAGAAATAGATGACTAAGATCCCTGAGATACCTTACATTCTCATCAGACACTCCTGACCCAAAATCATGTCACAGAAGGAAGATAATGGCATGAGGTGGGCTAGCAAAGGTCTACCTCCCAGGACTCCAGCCTGGATCCGCGGCATACCCCTGGTAATTCCAGGCATGCAAGGGTGCCGGACAGTGTCGGCTCTCTTTCCTTCATGAGAAATGCCAGGGTGCCCAGCCTGACACTACGTGGCCCATGAGCAGAGACAAAATAATGTAAAAGCGGAGACAGCATTCTCATTCCAGCAATAACTCTAATCCAGAACACAGAACATTTATGGTGTGTGTGTGTGTACACACATTACAGGGGATCAAACTCAGGACCATGTACTTGCCAGGCAGGCACTTATGCAGCTGAGCTATCTCCTTGGCCCATTTTATGTTAATTCGTACATATTTTGTTTGTTGGTATACTTCTTATTCACATTTTTGCTTCAGTTTTTTTTTTCCTACTGAGACAGTTTCTTAATTTAGGTTCTTAACGAAGAATAATAGTTTGTTGAAGTCTGCTTTATGTTTAGTCACATAAATGCTGTCAAATCTGTAAAATTTTTCCTTTGGAGTTTCTGTCTTTGGTCCCACATTTAGAAGAGCTCTGGTGTTGGCCATTAATCACCCCCCCAAAAGGGCACAAATCAACTCTTATTACCTAAGAGATAACAGAAATCTATGCCAGAAGCTTTCTGCACTAAGCATGTGTTCCTATAGTGCAAAAATAAATTTTTAACACTAATGCTATAGAATAGCCATAGACAAATTTAAGATATTTATTTTTTTAAAGCTCTGGGAAATTTAAGTAACTTCTTTAAATCACTAAAGGGATTCTTCCTTAGCTCAATTACTGTATTTCTGTTAAAAAAAAAAAAAAATGTTTTAATCTAGAGCTGTCAGGGAAATACTCTACTTACAAATTCCCAAAGTTAGTATTTCACAATTTCAGTACTAGGATTTCCACTGATTAACTCCTCTCAATTTATTTGACCCATTTAGGCTCCTTCTATTATGACTTGCTTATTTTGACTGGACTCAAAATTGCTCTCATTAGCATTCTAGACTCTTAGAAAATATTGATTTTTCTAACTAGTTAACATAGTTGAATGCTTACTATGTGCCAGGTCCTGTGCTAAATAAGATTTTTATGGGGTCTGTACTCCATGAACTATAAGATGTATCTGTTAAATTTTAACACCCCTTTATACTACTGAAGCCAGGGTAGCTTTACAACTCAAGGCATGTCACATCTAACTGAGGGGGACAGATTTCCTCCCCCTCAGTAAAATATGAAACAGTGTTTGACAATTACCAGTATCTTAGATTAGATGATCTGGGGAAGTATAACCCCTCTCATCTTCACAGCAATCCTGAAACTGACTCCATTATCCTTGTTTTCAAGTAAGGCAGAATCCAAAATTAATGGTGGCTTTCTACTCATGAAGAGTGCTGGAGCTTGGACCTAAGCCTAGGCACTGGGACTCCAGGCCACACTCCAGAGCCGCCTGCTAGGCAGGCAGGCCCACCATGCAGGGCCTCCTCCAGGCAGCCCCATCCAACTCCACAGCAAGCTCCACACCTACTATGCAGAACCTGTATTCTCCATTCTCCTGCGTCTTTCAAAGCCTCTCCAGCATTCTTAACCTTGCCCTAACACTTGCTGACTCCCTCACCTCACCATCCTGAGGAAGGACCTCGGCCTCACAATGCAAGGGTGATTGATCAGTACAGACTGGCACACGTGCTAACCTGTACCCCACTCTGCTTCCTTCTGTTACAACCTCTGCCCTCACCATACAGGTATCAGTATGGCACATTGTCATCTATACTCCTGGTCACAAACTCCATTATCTTTGTTATTAACCTCTTTTCTTTAACCTCCAAATAGGGTGAGGAAAATATTATTCTACATGACCTACTCTGGAAAATAAATCACTTAAGGGAGCATAAGAATCTATTTTTCATCTTGTAGTACCCTCAATCTTTGCTCTGCAACCACATTCATGGGATCCTCTTGACTTTTCTTCCTTTACCAGGCAGGATCCCTTGCCCCTAACACACCTATTGCTGGAATTTTTTTCCCCACAAATTCCTGGTTTCACCACTCCTCTGACCCCATACTTTTCTTCCAGTTCCATCTTTTGTCTACTTCAAATATGGCTCTTCTTTCTATTAATTCCTAATTGTGGGTTCCACAAGAAAATTCAACCTACCAGCTTCGTTTCTCTCCAGTCTCTCAGAATATGCACAGGACTGTCAACAGTCCACACACAGAGCTCCAAGCTTTTCCCAAAATTGAGTTATCC
The DNA here is from genome assembly GCA_004027165.1 of Ctenomys sociabilis. NCBI lineage: Eukaryota > Metazoa > Chordata > Mammalia > Rodentia > Ctenomyidae > Ctenomys > Ctenomys sociabilis. The sequence continues at coordinate 29,814 of PVKA01001360.1, read as the reverse complement.
ATCTCCAACTTACCTATACCACATATATAGTTACATTCCCCACTTTAAACTCTACACTTCAGTTCTAACTTATCACCTCTACAATCTGTTCTTTCCTAGTACATACTGCTTCATCAATCTTCCAGCCACCAGGCTTGGAAACTTAAGCATCATCTATCTCTCTTTCATTATTCTGTGGCCGTACAATCGTCCACACTCCTCATGGCCCACTTCTACCTTTACCAAAGAGGCATCATCACACAGCTACTGCCTCAGCTTTCTTTCCACACTTCCAGGCTCTGTGCTGTCCCATCCAAACTACAAGTCTGCACACTTTCAATGACTTTGTGATGCTTCCTCAGTCTAGCCTATGAGGCCCTCAGATTCTACTCCAACATGATCTTTCTGAACATCTCGTCCCTCTCCTCTGTCCCTTGCTGGACTCTGTCAGAAACACCCCTTGGACGCAGGCAAAAAGGCTCATTGTGCTCTGCTAGCTCTGTGCTGCTCCATATGACAGCCACAGGTGACTGCTGAAGCGTGTTAAGACCAAACAATGAAGGTTCTCAGTTGAGCTAGCCATGTCTTAAGTGCTCACCAGCTACTGTTGCTATGCTTACTGTATTAGCACAGACATAGAATATTTCCTACAGATACTCTACTGGCAAATGCTGCTCCAGAGCTACTCGGTATCTGTACTTATATCTCATTCTCACACCAACCAGTCCCACCTATGCATGCAAACTATATGTGTGCTTCCATACCACAGAGGGCTTCATGAGGCTTGGCAATACAATTTACTGTCAATCTTGTAACAATTCTTACATTGTTGTTGTATTTTTTTCTTCCTCCTGTACTAGGGATAAAACCCAGGGCCCTCACAGTGAACTACAACCCTAGCCTTTTTCATTTTTTAATTTTGAGGTTGGTTCTAAATAGTCCAGGCCGAGGGGCTGGGGAGATGGCTCAGTGGAATAAGTACTTCTCTGGTGAGCACAAGGCCCTGAGTTCAATCCCCAGTTCTACCAAAAAAAAAACACAAGAATCTGTGTAATAGTCCAGGCTGAGCTCACACTGGGACTCCTCCTGCCTGTTTCCCACAGTGCAGGGATTATGGGTGTATGCCACTACACTACTGTTTAACTTTTCATTTTTATGTATCTTGCTAATTATCGAGGTTCTTAGACCTAACAAATATGTGTAGGATGAATAAAGCATATCCTTATAATGCTATGTCAAAGTTAGCAAGTAAGGACATATTCAATATCCTTCATTAAGAGATGTTTCAATCTAAACAAAAGTCATGCATTTAGCTACATAAATAATTTATGCCTAGTTACAAGAGCTGAAGACAGTTGCTTTTTTTTTGTGGTGTTTGAAATTAAAAGGACAAAAAAGATCTGAAATACTTTTCAGTTTGCTTAAGTACACAGCAAAGAAACTACAAGAGAGGAGAAAAAACTGAATGAGTTTTCAGAGACCACAAGAAAAGTATCTTGGTAAAGAAGCCCTAAAATGAGGGGAAACTACAAAGAAAGCATTAAGAAATTATGTGCAACAATGCACTTTTTACTCATGCCCTTCCTCCCTAATGTGACAGTTAATATTCATTCATGTATGATTTATAGCTGTACACATACACATTATGATAAAAAATACAGTGAATGTTTAAATTTCAACATATTATAGTAAAAGATATATTCCCTGTTGCTTCAAACATACTTATTATTCTTTTCCTGTAATAAGTATTTAAAAATTTAAATACTAACTGTATTATTCTATCACATCTTGTATGTTTTTTCTTTAAATTCAGGCTCAAAAACAACAACAAAAAATTAGTAAGGTAACAGACCTAGGTGCTTCCAACAGAATAAAGCTCCTTTACCACACACTACACACCAAGGAGAAAAAGATTAGGGAGAGTCAGAAGAGGAGACCTATGAATTTTTCTGTAAGTCAGAACTGTCTGATTTTATTTGAAATTTGTACAATCTTGGATCTTCCATTTTCTAATAAGGTCCTACTGATTAAGTTAGACATGGACCTTTTCTATCTCTAGAATAAAAAAAAATCAATTTTAATCTGTAGAAAACAAACATCTTCTATGGTTGTCAAACTTGATTCCTACTTAGCTCAAACAATATCAGGTACAAAATGTCAATAACATGCCAAATTTTTTTTTTCCCTCTTCTCTCCAAATGATCCCAGGTAAACTGAACCCAAACCCTCAGAAACACAGTGAGTGCAGAAGGAAGAAATGCACAAACGCTCCTGACTCTGAAGGGCAGAAAGGCGTGCTTCCAGTTGCTGGAGGGTAACTTCCTCAAGCCCATGACCTTCTGCAGGTAAGATTGCTTGCCGAAACGTGAACCAATGGCATGAGAAAATCCTTAAAGCAACTGTGAACACCAAATGGAGGTTCCCTATTTTACAAACAGGAAATGTAAGTATCAAAGTGTATGAAAGCACCTGGGAAGGCTGTCCCATAGGTGCACTTCACTTGTAAGGTCATCACCTGGGGCACTGAAGTGTACACACAAACTCATCACTGCTTGTAATAAACATCATTTGACAGGAGGCTGGAGATAAAGATAGCATCAAATTCCTAAATAGCCCTAACCCCCTGCCGCCCCAGATAAGAACAGATGAACTATAACATAAATATTAAAAAAAAAAAAAAATTGAGCTGGATGTGATGGCACATTGCCTGTACTCCCAACACGCAGGAGGCTGAGGCAAGAATATCTGTTGAGTTCGAGGCTAGCCCGGGCTACAAAATGAGCTCAATGTCAGCCTGAGTTGCATAGAGACCCTGTCTCTAAAAGACAAAAATAAATATATAAATAAATAAAAACCCAAAGAATTTATCTCAAGATACAATGTTTAACTGATCAAGGAAAACAAAATAACTTTGATAAAATAGATAAACTGCAGTACTAGAACTTTCCTGATCAGTACCATTAATCTGTGATTATACACTAAAAAGCAAGAGGGACATGGCAGGAATTGTGCAGAAAGGCAAAGATAAAACTGGGCTTCAAAATATATTACTTTTATGCCAGATTTGTTCTTTAAATCATGTCTATTTAAATAATTTTATCCCCCCCCCAAAAGCTTAAAGAAGACTGCAGAATAAATAACCCCAAAAATCACGAGGACAGTTTTCAAAGCCTAAAATACAACAGCAAAGTGACAGCTATACAGGGATAGTGAAGCAGTGACACAACGCCTATGTGAGTACTCAAGATAAAAACGCCCAAAATGCAGTTGAAAACAAAATTCTGAGGGCTGGGGAGATAGCTTGGTGATCTAAGCGCCTGCCTGGCAAGCACAAGGATCTGAGTTCGATCTCCAGTGTCACATGCCATGGTAATCACATAGGCCAGCCACCAAAACCAGGGAAGGTGGCACACCCCTGCAATCCTGCTACTGGGGAGGCTGAGACAAGAGGATCACTAAGAATCTGAGCTGTGCAGTAAGACCCAGTATGAGCAAGTGGGGGAGAGAGAGAGAGAAAGAGAGAGAGAGAGAGAGAGAGAGAGAGAGAGAGAGAGAGAGAGAGAGATTGAGATTGTTCTCGAGCCAGACAGCCTTATTTATAAATATTGAAACTAATAATTGCTCACTAATTCTGCAGGTCAAGGCAAGACACTGAATCCCTAGCCTCAGTTTCTTTTCCTGTAAAATGTGCTAACAACAGCCCTTAGGGGACATTCTGAGGCTTATATGAGATTATAACTACTATAAACAATGCTTTGCACACAATGAAAAGTCAGACAAAATTACTAGAGTTATCTCTCCTGTCCAATGATCTCTATCCAATTATAATCCATGGCACTAATAACAAATATCTACAGAAAAGTCAACCTCATTTTTATGTAGTAGCTTTAACTGTCACTTCCAAATTGCCCGTTTTAACAGAAACAGGTAGTTAGTAGTCAACTTCACTGCTATGTGCAGTCTTCCTCTCTTTGCCTCTACAAACACATTAACAGAAGGAACATATGAAAAAAGAGGTAAAGGTCCTGGGGTGGCGAACCTTTGAGCTTTCAATAACACACAGCCCACTGCAGCACAAACGTGGTATGTTTGCCACCAGAGGTCTTGCAGAGCTTTCTGTGACACTGAACTCCACTGCACACATAATCCAATATGGTAGCCACTATGCTCCTGAAATTCAGATGATACCAAGAAGATGAATTTTTTAAGTTTTATTTTAATTTGAACATATAAATGTAGCTATGGCTACCTTACTGGGCAACACACTGTAAATGATCCACAAATTACATAAAGATTAGAGAAATGTAAGCATAAACAGGGTTTTTTCCTGATTTGCTCTTAAGTTCAATTCAAATATGTCTGTTTTCAGTGGAGGCTAGTACTTGTATCAGTTAAAGAAATAACAAGCCACTTCACACATCAATACTGCAAACTCAATGCTACTAACAGGATCAGAGATAAAGTAGGTGGTCCTCAGATATTTTAAAGGTCCCTAAGGCCAAGTTAAATTCAAGCTCACATGAAGCATGATTCCACACACAGATCTGAACTGCAAAGGTCCTTATCAGCACTGCCAATGCATCTGGCTCCACACCAACAAAAGGAAAGCTATTTATTCAATGAAGAATGAACATGCCTTCATTTATCTTCAATTTTTCCCCCATAAATTCTTAATTCTGCAGTCTCCCCTCTTTCAGAAACACTAGTGTTCTCTCACTAGCCACCTCAGCCATTCCGTTATAACAAAGTCCATGCACCACCCAGATCTGAAGTATAACGCCAGACTCCTGCTTAGCTGCCCCTGTATTATGGTTTAATTATGATGGCTGAACTAATAGGCTGACATCATAGACTTTTACAGGCTGATCCCATGTCATCCTGATGTATCATTTTGCACCAGTTCAGTGCTGTAAATCAATTTAAGATCTCAAGCAGGTTGAGAAGGCTGGTAATGATGCTTTCTCTGCCGTCTCTGGAGACTCTACATTATACACAACTTACATTATTTATAAGGCCTCAGTGATGCCTCCATTAGCCTTGTAAGATTCGCAAATGAGACCTTTTATACACACAACTTGGCCTTGATTATGTAGACGACTGCAGCTTAAATACACTCCTCTAATTACACTCAGGTTGATTCTTTTTCTAATCTAAAATTATTACTAAATTTTATCTTGAATGCAAAATTGCTAGAAATCAAAACTCCACACCAAAATTTAATTTTTAAATAATTGCAGCTGAGAAAGTAAGAAGTACTTCTTCTTACTGCTTTAATGATTTTGGCTGGAAGAAAAAAAAAAAAAAAAAAAAAAACTTCTATTTCACGAAGTTTAAGAAGTTAACACTTGTAATTGCCTTAAATAATGCAAAGTAGATAAACTCTTCAAGAGATTCAAACCAAAAGATACTGCAAAAAGGGAAAATGTGTTTGGTCACATGCCTATGGTTGCTGGGGTCAAAACTAAATCAAGGACAAATCCCTACCCTCAGAAGAAACCTGATCCTGTCTGGGTCCACAGGAGGCTCTAAGCATCACCCACCTCCAGAAAAATCATCTCTCAGGACCCCGCCTACAGCTTCCCAAGACTCACTGCATTACACAAATGATACACCACCTGCACAGAAATACCAAGTAACTGCGAATGGGAATGAGGGATGGAGCAAACACTTTAATCAGTACAGCATATTTAGGCCTGGCACCTACATCGGATTAAAGCTGATTCGAAAATATTTACACCAATTGAAAATGCTGGGGCAGTCAACACCGGTGCTGCCTGGATTATTTTTAAATAATGGTTCCGGTACAGCTAGCTCACCTGCCTCCAATACAATTTAAAGGGGTAATTATAAGCAAGATGAAAAATGTACCCGGGCAAGGAACAGTTTTCTCATTGTGTTGCTGAGGTGTGGGCCAGTCACCCACGACAGGCAATTACGGCCTCTCCATAGAGATGTTCTGAAATAAGGCCCTCCTGTCATCTCACCGCTGAGCGCGTCGTCACAGGAAGACACAACAGCAATCACGCAACTTCTGCATCATCCCTTACTTAGAAACTTCAGATACAATGGACACACACAGGAGAAAGAAAAAGGCAGGCTGTCACAGCACTCACGAAAAACGATGCTTTCTCTGGAGATGGTTCTGAGACAGGCCTGGATTTTCAGGAGGAAAGCTCCTTACTGATTATCTTGCATGGTGCTTTTCTCTTTTAAATCGCATGTGCCTGAATAAACAAAAGCCGCAGCTACTGTAGGTGTGAGACCTGGCAGGCATGTGTTCCTCCTCCCTCCCCAAAGATCATCAAGGAGCCCTAAGTCTCCAGATACAGTCAGCGACTGGAAAAACAAGCCCACGTCTCTTTCACACCCACCACCACAAACAACCCCGAGCAACACTAACAAAGGCAGGGTGCCGAGTCAAGAAACAGTTGTTCCACGCGAACTCACGAAATCACACGCAGTGAGGCCATCGAATCCGGTAAAGGGAAAGGAATGAGCCGACACTGGGAGACGCAGGGGGTGTAGGCGGAAGAGGGAAAAAAAACTACGCGCCGCCACCGCCAAATCTTTGAATAAATTAGAGGGAATTTCGGTGCGAACTTCCCTTGACCTCGACCCCCAACAGTCTGCTCGGGGCGCCGAGACGGCCCGCGCGGGATGCCAGGGCCCGGGGCGCCCGTGTCCCCTCCCGGGGCCCCGCTGCCCCCGGCGCGGACAGGGCAGCGCGGGCCGCGGGGTCGGCCCCGCACGGGTCGCCCGCCGGCGCGGGACAAAGTGGGGCCGCGGGCCGCGCGCAGGCCTGGCGGGGGCGGCGGCCGGGGGTCCCGCGGCGCGCAGGCCCGGGCGAGGCGCCCCTGCCGCCGCGCGCCCAACAAAGCCGCCGGGAGCTCCGGCCGCGGCGCGGGGCCGGGCCCGCGCGGAGGCGCCATCATGGGGTCGCGGCGGAGGGCCGCCGGGGTCGAGCCCGCGTCGCTTTACCGGCTTGGCGGCGCGCCCATCCCGCGGCCGCACGAGGGCCGGCGCCGCGCTCCGCTCCGCTCCCGGTGTGTGCCGCGCCGCGGCCGGCTCCGCCGCTCGCTGCCCGCCCGCTCGCTCCCCGAGCCTGGATTGATCTGGTCGCGCTGGCGTCAGGGAGTCGGAGCCGCCCAGCCTCCACTCCTCCGCTGCCAAAGCCCGGCGCGCCCGCCCGCCCGCCGCTCTCACGCGCACCCGCGCGCCGCCGCCGCCGCGCCACCAGGGATCCTCTCCAAATTCCCGGCCCGGCCGGCGCGAGCGTGGCGCGGCGCGGCGCGGCGGGGACCCGCAGACGGCGCGGGGAGCGGCCCAGCCGCCGCCCGCCGGGGCCGAGGGGGACGCGCTCCCGGCGCTCGCGCTCCCGGCCGCGCCTCCCGGACCCCCGGCGGAGCGGGCTCAGTGCGGGGTCTGCGCGTCAAGTTCCGCGCCGTGTGCTTATTTTCTGAAACGTTCACCAACGCGCCCGCCCGCCGCCTACGAACGCGGAAAGCCTCTCGGACTCGCCTTGCTGGGTCTGGTTTTCACCGCTCCTCATTCATCCCGGCGACCTGCAGGGCCCAGCACCGGGTGGCCCGCTGCCCACCGCCTGCGTGCGTGCCGACTCCTGCGTGGATAAACGCGTCTGGGGCCGAGCGGGGTCCACCGAGGGGTTGGGCAAACGTTGTTGCTCCGAGTGATGACGGAGACCGCGGGGAGGTACAGTGGCTCTTCAGCACGCTCACATTTTGGGTCCCGTTTCTACAGTTTTTAGATGACACAGCCCTCTCCACAACAAAAGCAATTTGAACTCGTACCCACCTGATGATGTGCACACGCACTGAAAATACCTTTTTTGCAACAGTCAACATTTTCTCTTGGTCTGTGTCTGGCATGAAATCTTGGGTAATTACCATAATGTTGAGTTACATTTAAAGAATTGCTCTGAGGAATAAATTTCACATGAAGCAAAAGTATCATTACCAGCGATATAAAGAAAATATTGAAGACCATGGTAAATTAATGATACTCCCCAGTTCTTCCTGTACCTTTACATGTCTATCATTCCATTTAAAACTCTTACTCATTAATGATTTAATTATTATTTTTGTGTCCTACATTTAATTATTCAAAAGAAATGCAACAAATCCCATAAAATGCCATTTATAAATTATACATCAGAATATTTCTGCTAATTAAATTCCTTGCTTTATTAAACTGTTTGAGCACTTACTGGGCAATTCTTGGACCTCATCATATTTTCCCTAAAATCAGCATTTGGCATGGTTGGTCTCCGTCTTTCTCTGCTTCTTGGACCAATAGCCAGAGTAAGCCTTATGAAATGCCACTCCGAACAGGGCACTCCCCTGCCTGGAACGGTTCTTGGATAAGTAGAATGAGGTGTATCCATACAAAGGGTCATTATTAACTCATTAAAATGGCCTTCCTACCTGTCCCCAAGAAAACTCTGCCAACTAGAAGGTATAACTCAGCTGCCTAAGCGCCTGCCTGGCGAGCTGAAGATTATGAGTTTGATCCCCAGTACAAAAAAAAAAAAAAAAAGATAATTAAAAAAAAAAAAAAAAACACATTTTCCTCCCTTCCTTTATGTGAAATGTCCAGAGCAGAAAAATCAATAGAAATAGCTGAGGCAGGAGGATCTTTGCGATTTCCAGGTCAGCCTGGGTTACAAAGTGAGTTCAAGGCCAGCCAGAACCACTTAAGAAGACTCTGTCTCAAAAAGACAAAAGGACACACAAAAAAGCTAAATCTTGTGGGGTGGTGAAAGTGCCCTAAAATTAGTTTCCTGTGCTCATCGCACAACTCTCAGGTTGTGTGCTTTAAATGAGTGGCATATACAGTATGCAAATTTTACCTCAATAAAGCTTTTAAAAGTAAAGATATGACAACCAAATGCTGCATATAACTCTTCCTGGGATTGTGAAGAGGGGAGCTGTGAAATGACATAATATTATAAACTTTTTTAAAGCTATGAATGGCCTTAGTGCAGTCCTAGTGGCCCCAAGTGGTAATTATTAATATTATAGACAGTATGAGGTTTGATTTTGCCCCTTGTGCCAATTATTTGTTTAAATGGTAATGAAGTTTTGCAAACTCTTTTTTAAAGAGTCTTACTGAGACAGTTATAAAAACTTGAGTATGGACTGACTGTTCATATTGTTGTATTATACTTTTTAAAAGTTCTTCTGTGACTCCCCCATAAAACTCTCACAATGTGTGTATATCTTTCCTCTCATCCTCCCTTACTGCTCCAACCTAGGCTCCTGCCTTCTCTCATGCTCCCCTGTGCAGGTCATCCTAGCCTCCTCCCTCTTCTGGAACCATCTTAGCTCTTGTGCATTAGCTGAGAAAGCTGTTCCCACAGAGGCCCATGTGGTTCACGCCTTCTCTTCCCTTATCTCTTCAGTCAGAGTGGCATTTCCCTGGCTACTGCAGACAAAGCTCTTCCACTCTCCCCTTGTCACACACACATTTTTTTTGTCCTCTTTCCCTCACTGGCAGTGGATTTTCACATAACCTGTGTTGGGCTTTCTATTATCATAGCAAATGTCTGAGATAATCAGCTTATAAAGAGCTAAGGATATTTTACCTCACAGTTGCATGAGTCCCAGTTCATGGTCATTGGGGCCTGTTGCTTTGGAGCTTGTTGACAGCACATCATGAATGAAAGTGTGAGAGAGCAGGTGGCTCACTTGATGGTAGCTGGGAAACAGGGGAGAAGGGAAAGAAAAAAAGAGCAAAAGAGGGAGACAAAAGGAGAGAGAAAGAAAATCAGACCCTGGCTGCTGACCTGCTAACACCCATGGCTGTGCTCATGACTTCACAGGTTTCCAATGCTGTGTTAAGAAATTCTTGGGCAGAGCTCTGAAGACTGTAGAAGAAAAGGCTGCATTTGCTTGGAATCAGAGTAGGCAAACCCTTACTGTCTGAACAGACAGGAGCAGGAAACATCTTCTATGGCTTCAGAGGTCCTGGAGAATGTGAAGGAAGAAGTGACCTGCCCCGTCTGCCCAGAGTATCCTGTGAGCACAGACTGCAGCCACTGTTTCTGCAAGCTCTACATCACCTCAAACTATGAGTCCAGGGAACATGAAGAAGGTGTGGGCCACTGCCCCATGTGCCAAATCACGTATCAGTTTGAAAACCTGTGGCCCAATCGGCACATTGCAACATAGTGGAGAGGTTTGGGAAGTTGCCACTGACCCTGAAGACAGATCTGTGTAACCTCCATGGGGAGAAACTCCTGCTGTTTTGGAAGGAAGATGAGAATGTCATTTGCTGGCTTTGTGAGCGCTCTCAGAAACACCATGGTCACTGTACGCTTTTAATGGAGGAGGCTGAACGGGAGTATCGGGGGAACTCAGGTGGTTTCTGAAAACACTCCATGAAGTACTAGAGAAGCTGACTCAGGATGTGAAAGACCTTAGGAAGTGGGAAGCTCACACTGAAGAAGAAGGAACTTCCTGGAAGAAACAAATACAGGAGGAGATACAAAACATCCAGGCTGAGTTTACAAAAATGAGAAACATCCTGGACTCTGAGGAGAAAGAGCACCTGCAAAAACTGAAGCAAGAGGAAAATGATATTCCGAGAGTCCTGGCAAGTCTGAAAAGCAGGTGGCCCAGAATGCCCAGTCCATGAAGGAGCTCATCTCAGAAGTGCAGCATCGGCTGCAGGGGTGGCCATGCTGCAAGGCGTGAAGAACACCATAAAAAGGAGTAAGTTATTGACTGCAGAAACCAAGAACTTTCCCCAAAAGACAGAAGATGGTGTTCCAAGCTCCAGATCTGGGACAGTTTCTCCAATCTCGTCAAGCTTTTGTGAAACTTTCTCCGAGCAATAGTCCAAAGATTTTTTTTCTTTCGATAATCCATGGCTGACTTTCCAAAGGAAAGGAAACTACAGGGTCATTGTACCTCCATGGTGGTAGCCACACAAAGAGGACAACTGGGATTAAGTGATGGAGCATACTTCCAAATCCCCTTTACCTTCAGTGTTCCTTGTTGCCAACCTAAATGTAGCTTCTGGGTGACAGGCCTGCAGAGGAAATTCAAGTACAGTGCAATTGTGATGTCTCACAGCTTTGACCATTGGACCTTGGCCCTTTCCTTTGACTGTTCTTCCAGCTCCTGTTGGAGATTCTCCTCTGAGCCTGATATTCTGCATTCTGCAGTGTGAAAATACCATGTGTTTCTCATCTATGAGTTCTCTCGCTGTTCCTTTTTTGGTGAGGGTTTCTAATTTTTCAGTCTTGGGGATGTTAAGAGCCTATGACACTATACGGGCCAAACCTCAAACTTTCTTACACCATCTGCCTTTTCCATTTTGAACCTCTGGCCAAGGTGTCTCCTGCTTTGAAGGTGTCTGTGGCATTTTATCCAATTTTCTTGCTTTCCTAGCCTTCCGGGTGGACGTCTGCACTCACTGTAGCCTGTATAAATTCTCTGGTTCCATTTTCTTCCCAAAGTCCCATTTGTTCTAGAAAAAAATCTTAGTTCATCGCTTCCTATACTCTCAATGAAATGACTGATTCCTGTAAAGAAAGACCACAATGACTGCTATTTCTAGTCTTTACAGCCTCCTCTGCCCGTGAGAAAGGTGAGAGAAAGTTTGCACCCAACTTTATGTGTACTGAAGACCCTACCTAGGCTGTTCTGTCTGCAGCAGGAGCCCTGAGCAGTAGAGCAGGTCGCTTTCAGCATGATGCTTCTTGTTCACCCCGGGATGAAAAGCAGAGTGTCATCACAGAATACAGGGAGTTGGATCTTGTGCAAATCGGACAGGAAATAAGAATTGGAGGTAGGAGGAAACATGAAATCTACTGAAAGAGGTAGTTCGTACATTTGTTGAAGACATGCATAGGTAGGGAATTCAAAAAAAGCAAAATTCACAGGAAATACTTCAAAGAATCAAAATTGGGATCTCCCATGATTGAAAACATTTTGCACATCAAAAGTAATCACCAACAAAGTGAAATAAAATCCTCACAATTTGGGAAAACTCTTAGCCAATACTCCCTTAGATGAGATTTCTATCCAGAATATATAAGTAATTAAGAAGCAAGCCCCCAAAATTTAAAGACCCAATCAAAAAATGGATACCTGAGATGAGTACATACTGTAAGGGATGGCATCTAGTATAATTTTCTATTCACTTTTAGAAGTAGAAGAGACTGAAGCATAATAGTTTGACTTGTGCCTGAAGTATTTACATGGAAATAGTTTTGCATAAATTATCCCATTCCTCACTCCTTCCCCTACCCTGTCAGACCTTTTACTCTATCTATTGTACTATATCAATTGTACCAGAAACTTCACAAACATGTTGGAAATGAGGAGAGAGGATCTATTTAGGGCAATAAGAATACAGACTATTTGCCCATGCTAAGCCATAAATCCCTCTGTCTGAGACGGCATACCTATAGAACCCTATCACATTTCTACTGTTACAAAGCACCTATAGGATATGGGGGCACCACAGTCCTGCCTGGTTGCCATAGCAACAAAGAAACTATAAAACCAATGGGGAACAAAGAACTTGGCCTTTTGTGTCTTCCCAGATGGGTAGGGGAGAATGTAGATTGATAGCTAATTAACAAAAATTCGGTAATTAGTTTTAATTTGGTTTTCCATGGGCAATATATCCAACCCAAACATTGCAAAATTTCTCCAATGTTAAAATACATATGGTAAATAAATATATGAAAATATGTTCAACATCACTGGTTATTTGAGAAACAAAACTTAAGACAACACTGAGATTCCATCTCACCCCAGGAAGAGTGTCTATCATTCTAATATCAAATCGAGGAGAGGGTCTGAGGAGAAAGGAACCCTTTTCCACCACTGATGGTAGTGTACACTGCTATCATGTCTGTGGAAATCAGCATGGAGATCCTTCAAAAAACTAGGATTGGAAGTTGCATTCAAATCAGCTATTCCTCTCCTGGGGATTTTTCCAGAAGAATTAAATGTGTCATGACACAGTGTTATATGTGTACCCATGGTTATGGAAACACATTTGGTGATGTTTTGGATATCACCCAAATGTCTATCAACTGAGGAATGGATGAAAAAGATGTGGCATTTTTATAGAATGGAATATGATGCAGCTATGCAGAAACATATAGTAGAGGCTTTCATAGGTACAAGAATGTGACCAGAGGCCATACCCCTGAGGGAACAAATCAGACCTCCATATGCAAACATCATACTTTCTCCCTAGTGTAAGAACTTGCACAAATAAAATGTGAGAGGAAAATAGATATAGTAAAAGCTAAAGAAACTTCTGAAAAGAAATGGACAATTGGAATGAGAAAACAGCAAAAAGAAAAAAGGATGGGAAAACTCATGTATGTATATGTACAAGATAGGTAAGATGATTGTACTACCAACTTTCTATACTTTTTATGGGAGCAGTTAATGTTAAAAGCTTTTATTCTGGCAGTTTGCATAATTATATCTTGACATCTGAGCAACTACCTTGTATACAATAATGTGCAGTGTAGCACCCATTGTTAATTGTATACCATATTATTTTTTAAATGTATCATTTCTAATATCTAATATTCTTGTCTGTAAATAAATTTAAAAATTCAAAAAAGAGAGAGAGAAAGACAGAGGGAGAAAGAGGAAGAGAGATCCCACAATCCTGCTTGAGTGTGTGACCTATAAATTCCCACGAGGCCCCACCTCAGAAGTTTCCACTGCTTCTCAATAGGGCCAAGCAGAGGACCTAGGCATTGACCTCTAAACTGGTGGGGAACACTCCAAATCCAACAAAGTTCTTGGCCTATTGGGTTCAGCACTCTCATCTAAGTGACTGATGCATTACCTGGCATCAAAGGAGAGAGATAATGAATAAATACATAGGTATCTTAGATGGAAAAAGCAAAATAAGAGGAGTTGGGAATGGGGGTGGTAATTATTGCTATCAGGGCAGAAAAACCTCACCAACAAGATCTCCTAAAAGAAGAAAGAGAACCTGGGTGACCTGAGGGATGAGTTTCCAACCTTGTAGGTTGAGGAAAGAAAAAGACGACTACTTCGGCAGCGCGTGGAAGACCCAGGGATGAATGGAACGATGCAGCAAGTAGTGACTGGAGGGAAAGGCAGCGTGGGGTCTGGGTGCACACGGGCTACGGCTGCAGGGATGGAATGGCTGAGGGTTGGGAGATGAGGAAAAGAGCGGCACACTCTGGGAGAATCATGGCGGAACTTCTGGGCAGCCCTATCAAGGGTCCATTGGAGCTTAGCCCTGTCAGCAGAACCGTAGGTTTTTCTCCAGCCTCAGTTGTCTTAAAGCAGAAAAGGAAGGGTTAACTAGGGCTGGGATTTCTTTGCAAGTGGTTATTATAGAGGGAAAAAGTATGGGGAATAGAAAATATATGCAAGGGAGTGACGTGGGACTGTGTGTGATACAGAGTGGGGAGAAAAGGAGTGCGAGAAGCTGTTCAGATGACAAGATCGATGGACTGAAGGTCCTGGTGAGGTCCATGGATTGCTAGAGTTGTGAGGCTTTTGTAAAAGCAGGGGAGTGGTCTGATAATGGGATGCGTAACATTTATAATGGCTAGAGTTTACTGAGCATTTACCTAGTATCTGGTGCAGTGTTAAGCGCCTGAGAGACATCCTCACCTTATAGCCTCCGTATTCTCCTGTGCTGTCCTGAGAGAAATCCTCCCCTTTTAGCCTCAGAATGCTCCTGTGCTGTCCTTAGAGACAGCCTCCCCTTATAGTCTCAGAACTCTCCTGTGCTGTCTCCTTCAACTTTGCATAATGTGATGGTTACTCTTGGTTGTTAATTTAGCTTGAGAGATCCCTCATGGACGTGTCTGGTGCTACCTGTGGAACCATGCAGTATCTCATCCCCAGCCCCTAGCTCTTGCACACTCCTTCCCTGTGCTCTGCTTCCCAGCCATCGTGAAGTGAGCCACTTTGCTCCGTCATGCCTTTCCACCATGTTTCTGCTTTGCTTCTTGCAGTTCGTACACTACGTTCTCCAAAACCATGAGACTAAATTAAACCACTTCTCCTTTAAAAATTACACTATCAGGTGCTTGGCCCCAGTGATAAAGACCTAAGTAGAGATGAGATCAGTGCTTTTTGCATTAGGGTTTGTGGGGAACTGATAATGACCATGTTGCTGGGCCTGGTGACACACACACATGATCCTAGCCAGACTTGGGAGTCTGAGGCAGGATGATTGCAGTGAGTTCAAGGCCAGCCTGGGCTCCATACGCTACACAGTGAGTTCAAGGCCAGCCTGTATGACAAAGTGAGAGTTTGTCTCCAAAATTTTTTTTAAAATGACCATGATAATGATGAAGCTAACATTTATATCTGCTACTTATCACTCATTGTTTTGAACTTCTTGCATGTTATTAACCCCTTTATTCTTCAAAACAACAGCATGCAACAAATGCTGCTTTTCTCTTGTACAGGTGAGCAAGAGGAAGTATGGACGTGTTAAATGCCTTGCCCCAAGATCACAGGGTGTCGATGCCTCTAACATCCTTACCAGGTAGCTGGTGTAATGTGCATATTCACTGCAGGTAGCCACTGTTCTCACGGAATGTTCATAGTGCTGGACTAAGAATAACATTTATGGTCTTATCTCAATTAGTCAGTTTTTGAAAGTCCATTCATTGTGACCAGAAAAAAAATTCACAGCTTTGCTTCCAGTAACAATTCCTCTGGTGCACCTGTACCAATTTGCACACTTTTGCATGTTATATCATTGCCTTTGGCTGCCTTTAACACACAATCTAAGTAACAGGGGCTCAAACAAGATAGGAATTTGTTTCACCCCTTACGTATAAAACAAAAACAAGAGGAGGGGCATCTAGACAGCTCAGCAGGCTAAGCACCCTGCTTTGGCAAGCGCAGGAATCAGGGTTTGATGCCTGGTCCCACATGCTGTGCCGGCCTCTCTCATCCCCCATCCCTCCACTCCCAGACAATCTGAGCCAGTGATTGAGCCTGGGCGCCTGTAATCCCTGCACTTGGGAGGCTGAAAACAGGAGGATCACTATGAGTCCAAGCTGCATAGAGAGACCCTGTACCAAATACATAAAACAAAAACAAAAATGCACCTGAAAATAAATCCAGTGGTAGTGAGATGGCTCAAAGATGTTGGGGCCACATCTTCATGGTTCATTTTGCTTCACCCTCATGGTTGATTATAAATGGCTGCTGCTGTTCTAGTCATCACAGAAAAAGGAAAGGGTAAGGACAAAAGAGGCCAGCTGAGTCTGAAGCCCATGTAAGGAGGTCATTAGTTTACCACCACCATCTGCCTACACCTCATTGGTGAAAACTTTTATGGTCTTTTCTGTCTGCAAAGATGGCTGGAAAATTTTAATTTTTAATGTGAGGATACTGAAACTGCTATACATTGAGGAAGTGAGGCAGAAAGTAACGGATAAACACAGAAATGTGCGCCAGATGATTTCCACTGGCCTGCGTGAGTCAGTGCTTCCATTTCTAGGGTTTTTGGTTTGTTTGCAAACCTGATGTTTAACACATCAGTTACCTGAAATTGGCACATTCTGAAAAAAAAAGACAACAAGAAGAATGACTTCAGGAGCCAAGCCAGAAATTGAGAATCAGGCCTCAAGGGCCGTGAACTAACTCACTTTGTCTGTGAGATGAAAATGTATTTAGCATACTTAGAAACAAGTGCTGGAAACTAAGTCACCATAACTGCAACCTGTACCATTGATGTTTCTTTCTAAATTTTTTTCTCTTCCTGACTTTATCTAACTGTGCCAGGGATGACAAAGAATCTTATTTGAAAATAAAATCCATAATAAATAGTGATCTAAAAGACTTGGGTATCCAAGTGAATCATACATATACAAGTATTGTTAACTGAGGTTAATTCTTATAAATAAGAGCTGCTTTTTCTTCTCAACATGACACCAAATGAGAACCAAAATCTAAAATCGAAAATCAGAGAAATGAAAGTGTGCATGTGATCTTCAGTATCTGTAAGCTGCACTGGAAGTTTTCTCCTAAAGCTCTGCAGCCATACTGGCTTGTTAATATGGTGCCTCCAAGTGCAATACAAATTAGCAACCTTGAGAAACTCTGGTGAGCACAGAGGAGGAACCACAGACTGCCACTTACTTCTGTAACTCGACCCAAAAGGATCTCTACTCACAACAGAGGATGTCCTTCTCCTGGTTTCCGGAAGGATTCTTCTACTCTGCATCAGCAAATGCCCTAATGTTGCATTGTTTCACTTCAGACAGGTGACTGGGCTTTTTTTTTTTCCCAGTTAACCCAGGGATGCTCCACCTCACTTAAATAAAACTCCCTTAAAGTTTCTATTTTGTTTTTAGGAGATCAGACTCAAATTGTGTCCATGTCAAATTCACTGCAGTTGTATTGACCCAATGAGCCACAGCTGATGAACTAAAATATATTTTGGTGTTTTTGTTTTGTTTTATTTTGGTTCTTTGTTGTATTTTAGGGAAGCATGCCCTGGGGGTGGGGGCCAGCATGGCAGGCCTAGGGATTGAACCCCTGGCCCCCGTGCCTGCTTGCATGCACTTTAATCCACTGAGCTATTTGTCTGGCCCTAGAATATATTTTGTAAAACTACAGGAGAAAGAATAGATGTGATGCCTACTAAGGTCCATATAAAAGTAAAAGAGAAATATTAATTTAGTTAGCAACTATGTATTGATTGCATGTTGTATCCTGGGCACACTTTCTATGCACTAGGATGATGGTGAATTTCACTTTAGACTGGTGATGGTGTTTCCATTGTGGAGATAGATGCCGCACACAAGATAGGGAGTGATCAGATAAACTGAGGGTGATAAAATAGGGTAAGTGATAGTAATGTTAAGGGCCGGATGGAGCTGTGTTTAGATAAGGTGGCCAGGGAGGCTTCTCTGAGGGGACTTGTGCAGAGATGTGAAAAATGAGATGCTGCTGAAGCACTGAATGATTTAAAGAAGGAGGAAGACAGAACTGAGGTTACCTTTTCCTGACTCCTCAATAGAAAAGTGGGAGCTACGGGGGTAAGGAGAGGGACAGCTGATGGCCAGTTAGGCAATGCAACAGCGGTCATAAGAGAGGGTGGTGGCTTCAGCCGAGGGCTTTTGAAGCAGGATGGCCTGCAAGCAGACAGAAGGCAGTGGGAAAGATGAATGCTCCTTGCACTATGAGCCTCAAGAAGGCAAAGATGGGTGACGTGAATGTTAGTTGGCACCTTCTGGTGCCCTGAGTTCTTGTGAATTTCAGGAAATCTATGTTGTAAAAGATGTTCTTCTCACATTTGCATTTTGCTTTCATGTCCTCAACAATCTCAAGAGCCTCCTCTTCACAAATGAAGGGTTGCAGAATTTCTCTACCAGGAACACCTTTATTTTTCCTTGTGGTTTTGACTGCAGTTTGCTTTTTCTCCCAGACAGTAAGTAGCCATCCTAAAGCCGCGTACACAAAAATGTTCATAAAAATCTGAAGTAGAGTCATAAAAACACAGCCCTCCCCAACCCTAAGCATTTTTCTAGTTGTGTTCATCTGCTCGGTGCCTCTTCTCACCCCCACTTCCCCAAAGAGCAGTTTATATCTCCAGCTGCCTTTGTTTTCACAAATTCCACTTTCCCCTGTCACCCACCACAATCCAACTTCTTTTTGCATCAAGCAATTGAAACTATTTGCAGCCAGGCACGGTGGTACATTTTTAAAAAATAAAAGAAAGGAAAGGAGGAATTTCTGAGATGTAGCTCCATGTGAAGGCCTTGAGTTCAATCCCCAGAAGCAGGACAAAAGGAAAATTCTTGCCATTGTCACCTGCAGGATAGGTTGTATATGTACTCTTTATCTCTCATTAAAAATTCATTGACCATCAAATTGCCGAACTTAATGAATACTTTTCTTTATTCTTTTGGATGGCTCAGAATCACTAGAAATGAGCAGTTGTTCCTCTTTTCTCAAAAACTCTCTAAAAGATGAAACAATCAATTCTTATTCCTAGAGCACTATTGGAGTTAACAATGGAGTATTGGAAAGTTGTAATAAGGAATTAGGACTGTTTTCTATATGCTGTAAAGAATAATGTCCAGAATATAGTAAGTAAATAAAGTTAGGTGGGAGAAAATACTTATACCATCATTTATTTGTAAGAGGTGTACAGTATGAATGTATATATATTCTTCTAACAAAAGGATAAGTGGGAGGATAATCTAAAACTTTTTAAAAGTTATCTATTGGGCCAGGGAGATAGCTCAGTAGAATAAGCACCAGCCTGGAAAGCACAGGATCCTGAGTTCAATCCCTGGTACTACAAAAAAAA
>PVKA01001360.1:0-10415 GCA_004027165.1 Ctenomys sociabilis | reverse complement strand
TATCTGCAAGCTGAGTATGGTGGCACACACCTGTAATTTCTGATACTCAGAATATTGGGCAGGAGAATCACAAGTTCAAGGGCAACCTGTACAATTTGGCAAGACCTTATCTCAAAAAAAGATTAAAAATTAAAAATAAACATCTTGAGATGGAGTTGAAGGCAAAGGCCCTGGGTCAATCCTGATACCAAAAAAAAAAAGTAAGTTATACATAGGAGAAACTAGATTTTCCTAAAAATAACATATTTTGTACACTTAATTTTGACCATTTTTCTTAATTCTAAACCAAAAGTAATTTTTAAAAAATACTGCTTGGGCCGGGGAGATGGCTCAGTAGAAGAAGCGCTTGCCGGGCAAGCTCAAGGGTCTCAGTTCAATCCCCAGTTCCACACAAAAAAAATAAAAATGAAATAAAATTTAAAAATAAATAAATAAATAAAAATAAAAATAAAAAATACTGCTTGTAGAATTTTTATGGAGGACAATCAATGCTTATGAATAACAGCTAGTTTTTCTTTTAAATAGTCCACCAAATGAGAACTAAAATCAGAAGTCAGAGAAATGAAAGCCAACATCTGTAAAATGAACTGGAAAGTTTAGCCTCAGATCTGTGGCCATGTTGGCTTGCTAATATTGTACCTCCAAGCGCAGTATAAATTAGCGACCTAATTCTTTTGGGCGGCTCAGATTCGCTAGAAATGCATAGTCATTCTTCCATTCTCAAAATTTTTCCTCCAAGTGCAATACTAGTTAGAACTAAAACAAAAATGAAGCAATGTAATCTGTGAATCCAGCCAGAGACAGAGAAGATTTTTATTTTATTTCATTTTATTTATTTTATTGTGCGTATGTACTGGGGGAGTGAATTCAGGAACCTTGAGTTTGCCAGGCAGGAGCTTAAACAGAGACAACTATTTCAAATGACTTTTTTTGTTCTTTCTTTGAGATAGGGTTTCACTCTGCAGTTCAAGCTGGACTTGCACTCACTTAGTAGCCCATGATAGCCTTGAACTCACAGCAATCTATGTGCTGGGATTACAGGTATTCACCACCATACCCTTTAAATGCCTTTTTAAAAGCCTTTAAATGCCTTTTTAAATATTTTTATTGTTTTATGTATTTGGTACAGGATCTACAGGGTCTCACTATGTAGATTGCACTTGTAGTGATTCTCCTGTTTTCAGCCTCACAAACTCTGGGATTACAGGCCTATGCTACCATGCCCAATCTTAATCACCATCTCAGTGTGTCCCGGGGGTGGGGCTGGCATGGCACTCAGGGTGGCCGCCACGCCTGTGTAAGCAGGTGGTTTAGTCCACTGAACTACCTGGCCAGGCCTAAATTACTTTTTAAAATGCAGTAAGCTATCGATCCTCAGTCATTTATCATCTAAGAAGAAAAATAACAAGGGAAAGAAAACAAACCATTTTCAGTAGTCACTATTGATAACACTTGGCATTTTAAATGTGAAGTTACTATTAAAATGTACAGCGGGTTGGCACGTGGTGGTGCACACTGCAATCCCAATCCTCAGGAGTCTGAGGGAGGAGGATTTCGGCCAGGGTTGTTGGTAACATCGTTACAAACCAAGATTGGAATTGTTTCCAAGGTTCTGTGCCAGACTAGCTGTATGAATTTGCACAGCACACGCATATTCTTTGTCTTTACATCTATAAAACATCAATACCGGTACCTCCTTAGCTTCTGAGAACCATATATGATGCACTTAGTATAATGCAGGGGTACCTGGAGGTATGGATTCTCTTTGTGCCACTTCACCGGGGCCTGCTCAAACAACTAGTGCAATTTATTACAGCACAATAAATGCTCAATAAATATTTGTCAATGGATTTACCTCCCTGCTGTTCATTTAAATGCAAATAAATTCAGATGGGTGAGACCCTGAGTTTCTATTTAAAGGACTTAATATATTTCATACGTATTAGTAGATGTACAAAAATGTATGCTAAACACATGTTGTAGTTTAGTTGACTTTCTTCCACCTATTTACATTCTCATAATGTCAATTGTACTGTTGTGTAAAACAATCTCACTACCACCTTACACCTTGGGCAAAAGTGCTTTCCAGACATCTCACTGGTCCTTTCACTAACAAGGAAGTGTACGTAGGTTGTAAAACATTATTACCTGCTAAGTTTTACCTCTGTGTTCACAGCTATGAAACCCAGTTCTACATGAGTACAGTTTCTAAATGTATATGTTTTCCCACACAAGATTTTAGGGGGCTGTAGCTGTTTTAGTCTTTCAAACTCTTGGTTTTAGATTCCTTCTTTTATAGAAGGTCCCACTTTGGTAGAAGATTTTTTTTTTTTTTTCTGAATTACACACAACCATTTTAATCCAAAAAAGACCATGTGCATTTTCAAAATTTTACATTTTAAAATTTCTATTTTTTTCCTGTATATTTAGGGAAGGGGCTACAGGGTGGTCAGGGCCTCACTACTAGATCGAAGTCATAGTGATTCTGCTGTTTACAGCCTCCCAAGAGCTGGGATTATAGGGGAGCACACCACCACGCCCAGTCTCAATCATTAACTCAGCCATGGGCGGGACAGGCACAGCAGGCCTGGGAATCAAAGCCCGGCCCCTGTGCCTGCGCTATTTGGCTGGCCCTTTGTATTCTGAAAGTAGTAAGAAACACTTGATTTACTAGCTGGTTCTCAATATTCCAGTAAGGATGAAATATGGTACAGGTCCCAGAAAAGCTACATAACTGTTTTCTAGCAGTGTTAACAAACCTTTTATTAAAAACAAAGAACAAAAAAAAAAATTGGGGTCAGGGAGATGGCTCAGTAGAATAAGCGCAAGAGGATGAGTTCAATCCCCAGTTCCGCAAAAAAAAAAAAAAAAAAAAAAAAAATCAGAATAAATGTTTGTCGTTCTGTTAGTGTAGGTATCCTAACCCTTTCAGTTAACCCATGGTGAAATCAAATCATTAGTGTTCAATCAGCCAATCAGCCACGAGAGTCCTTGGGTAGGAAATAGCCTATCATCTTTCTTTACCTGGAAGTGAAGCTATTTCTTCTTCTTTTTTTTCTTTTGTCTTTTTGAGACAGGGTCTCACTATGCAGTTCAGGTTGGCCTTAAGCTCACTTATAGCTCAGGCTGGTCTCGAACTCACAACAATCCTCCTGTCTCAGCCTCCCGAGTGCTGGCATTACCGGCTACTTCTTCTTATTTGGACTAGACATCATGGTACTAACTAGTTAGACCTCATTCCTCCCTGATAAAATGGTTCCTAAAATTGGAGCAAGAACAGGAAAACGCGCCTTTCCCCACATTCGCTATTACTTCCTGGATGTGCATTACTTAATGCTTGCTAACCCACAAAAGGAGGAAGATATACAATTTGGAATAAGTTCTTAGGTGTCATCTCCTTTGTCTGTCATCTTTAATGTGCTAGAATATCTGGCGCTGGGCCCAGAAAAATTGAGATTTACTTCCACCCTTTTGAAGCTCTCTATTTCCTTTAGGTAAGGGCATTCATCAGTGAGGAAATGCTATTTGGCTCCATTTAGCTCAAAGGATCTAGACTGAAGCCCTCCATCATGCAAGCTTTCTCCCCAGAGTATTTGTATTAATGTGTTCCTTCCTCCCTGGTCCATTCCCACAAAATATTTCCCCTCCTAGTAGCATTCTCACTGGATATATATATATACACAGAACCATCATCAGTCTTCCCTCCTACTCTGTTGTATTCGGATACTCTTATGTTGGTTAGCTCCCTAGATGAACTTGTCTATTTAATAACTACTGACTGATCGTCTACTTTCAGTATTGAGTTTTATGGGTCAATAGCCGTGGACTTGATGTCCTGGTGGATTCTGCACATGTCTGGTGAGATGACCTCATGCAGGGGCCTGCAAGTGTCTAGAGGAAACAGTGTAAAAAAAAAAAAAAAACCAGAGAAGTGCAGGTAGACTTTTTTCTTCTAGAGGTACTCATATCTATCTTCTGGGTCCACTTTTCCCATGGATAATTGGTGTTGTCTGCTTCACATATTCCCAGAAAATGTACACTGAACTGACTGCAGGTGTTTTAGGAATACATTTAAGGAATTTGAAGAAAGACCATAAGGGAAATGACTCATTTTGGAGAAATTCACGTCAATACTGTATCTGGAATGATCTACCTCCTTTGCTTGGAGTTCAGACATAGTCACTGCCTTTTTATTTATTCCATTTATTGCTCAGACATCCACCTGCCCTTGGTGACAGGAAATCTACTTTCATCTCCCAACAATCCTGTGTGGGTAAGAGTACTAAGGGCTTATTTAGTTCAGAGGAAATCAGTCACACTCCAAAAAAAAAAAAAGAAGAAGAAGAAGCAGGAGACAGCTGGGAAGTATGACGAGTCCATTAGCACCTTGGCTTTGGATGTCCACAACAGGAAGTTAAAGATGGGCCAGACCCTCCTGGTAGCAAACAGCTCCTTTGTTCATGATCCTGGTGATACTCCTATTTATTCAGCTCCTCTCCTGCCATCCGCAAGCAGCTCTGAGGCCGCAGATTGTAGTCACACACTCAGCCAAGCCCCAACCACAGTGCTCAACCTCACACCCAGTGGGGCTCGGTTAGAAAATAACCTAATCCCAGCAACTGTTGTGCTGTAACAGTTGTTTCTCCGTAAAGGCTCTGGTGACCTGCTGGAGCACCGTTTTCCACCTCAGACCATCTCAGCACATCCCAATGGAGAGTCCCCTGCTGCACACAAAGGGGAAGGGCAGGGATTACTGAGCAACAAGCACACACCATCTCAAAGCCTGCCACTGGCTCTGTATTTTCCTAACTCAGAGGGTCTTTTAAATGATTCCCTACAGTGAGGCAATATCCTCAGAAGGACTGTTTTGGCTACACATGAAAGAAGGGACAGCTTGTTACACTAAGTTCCCAGAGAGACTCTAGGACTATGGGTATGGAGTGAGCCTAGTAATCATATTCAGGGCTCGTTTATTCACAGAGGGAGAGTCAGACTATTTGCTTCTGTTCTTGTCATCTAGTAGCTTTATCGTGCATTAGCATTTTAACAACTAGGGAAAATACTAAAGAGAATGTTGGTGGTATTTCTGACGTTAGTTTGGGTTGTGTCCTTGCTCTTTACTTTGTTGCTAAGTACATGATAGTCTGTGTCCTGCACTCAAAACTTGGGCATCATGGCTGGGCATGGTGGCGCATGCCTGTAATCCCAACACTCAGGAGGCTGAGGCAGGAGAATCACTGGGAGTTCAAGGCCAGCCTGGACTATACCTAGTGAGTTCAAGTCCTGCCCAAACTACTTATTAAGATCCTGTCTTGTTAAACCCTGCCTCCAAAAACTATTTTTGAATATTATAGAACACAATACCAAATGTTTATTTTTCCTCTTTATAGCAATGGTTTGAAGATCTTATATTTATTTTAAAGGACATAAAACTTGTATATTTTATGGGTATTGATATTTTGATAGCTGTATACACTGTGTATAAGCTGTATACACTTAGGCGTATCTAAGTAAGGGTAAGCATACCTATCTCCTTAGACATTTATCATGTTTTTACAGGGAAAACATTAAAAGTTCTTCCAACTTTTTTGAAACATATGACACATCATTTTCAGTAGTCACTATATTGTGCAACACCGCACCAGACCTTATTTCTCCTAATAGAAGTACCCATTGGTTAATCTTCCCCGTATTTCTCTTTCCGTTACTCTTTTCTGATAGTTATTGTCTTAACTTCTACGAGATCAAGATTTTTAGGCTTCGTATCAGTTCACATTTGAGAGTTCACATTTTAACATGCATTTGTCTTTCTGTGTCCAGCTTATTTCACTTAACATAACATCCTTCACTTCCATCTTTCACTTTGCAGCCAATGACAAGAATTCATTCTTTTTATAGCTATGTAGTATTCCATGGCATTTCTGTATTGCTTTTTTTAAAATCTACTGTAGTGGTTGATCAATTGTGTCAACTTGAGAAGTTCCAAGCTTAACTAAATTGGCTCAGCAATTCTACCCCTAGGGTGTGGTGGCCCCAGCCTAGGGGTGACTCATTACTTGAAGGATGTAAAAGGGAACTGAGGAAAGATGGAGCATTCCATTTTCTAGGAGGAGCGCTGGCCTTTACAGTCAGCTTGGACATTTGTCTCCTGGCTTCTAACGCAGACTCTTCAGCTTCTTCCCTGAATCCTTCAGTTTTCTGTTGTAGACTCATCAGCCTTCTGTCACAGACTCTTGGGCCTCCTGATACGGACTTGTACAGAACACTGCAGTGACCTCCAGACCTTGGACTGAATCCTTCAGTCTCCAGTGTGCAGATGTCCTGTGCACACTTCCTCATTCGACTCTGGCTGACTGTCAAAACCAACCTTGTAACTTCTTATACATGTGTACATCTTGTGTTATATCTGTTCCTCTAGTAAAACCCTCACCGATACACCCACTCCATTGGTAGACAGTTAGATAGTTTCCAAGGAAAGCCTTATTTATTTTAGAAATAAAGAAATGTATGCACATAAAAAATTCTAAAATACAAATAGGTAAAATAGTAGCTTCTTTGATTTTTTTTTTCTTTTCCCTCAGGGGATAGATTTCTTAACATTGTGTCCTTGACAAGAATACTAAAAATTATAAGTACATTTAATTATAAAAGACATATAAAAGGGCTGAGGAGGTAGCTTGGTGGTCTAAGCGCCTGCCTGGCAAGTGCAGGATCCCAAACTCGATCCCCGATACTGCATGTTGTGCTAGCCCTGGAACCAGGCATGGTGGTGCAAACCTGTAATATCAGCACTACAGAGGCTGAGACCGGAGGATCGCTAGGAGTCTGAACTGTGCAGTGAGAACAACAACAACAAAAAAAGACATGTAAGTTTCATTATTTTAAAACTTGCAACCAAGAATAGCGGCCCATGTCTGTAATCTCAGCTACTAA
Organism: Ctenomys sociabilis; assembly: GCA_004027165.1. NCBI lineage: Eukaryota > Metazoa > Chordata > Mammalia > Rodentia > Ctenomyidae > Ctenomys > Ctenomys sociabilis. The sequence goes on along the minus strand of PVKA01001360.1, from coordinate 3,482 downwards.
GGAGACTGAGGCTAGAGGATCAGGTCAGCTCATGAATTTAGCAACTTTGGGCGATGTACCAAAGCCTTGTTTCAAAACAAAAACAAATTTTTAAGCCAATTATAAATGTAAAAATGAATACTGAAATAAAAGTATGACAAAAATAAATAGAAAAAGAAAGGCTTACCAAGTCCTATCTTACAGAGAAAGCCACCCTGAAAGTGTACATCACAAAACCTCCAGATGTTTCCCGAGCACCTGAGTTGCTGAGGCTTTGTTTTTGTTTGTGGCAGGAACAAAATCTTACTGCACTCAGGGACTCTGATGTGCCCCCAAGCTCTTAGTCCCCTCCGGCCTGCAACATTGTTTCCTATTCTTGGTTGCACATTCTGGCCAGTCTCATTTTCCACACACCAATTGCTTCCCTCTTTTTCAGGACTTCTTCCTGATTCGAAAGTTTACCTGGGATCTCAGGTTTTCTCTGGCTCTTTCCCTCTTCCGAGGCCTACTCATCCATTCTGTTGTTTGGCCACTATCTTTCCGTGCTCCATTCTCTCTCTGCCAACCTTCTTGGAATTCCTCAGCTCACACTCAGCCCTGTGGTCTGACTCACCTCCACAAGTTGCAGAAAATTACACTGAAGTTCCCCAAGGCATCCTTTCCAGGGAAATTCTCTTAGCTCTACCCAGAGGTTTCAAGATACCATGGACTCATCTTGCTTTTACAAACACTTCCTGGCTTCAGAGACATTGCAAAATTCTTCCTCTACCTTCAGGGCTGATATCTCTGCTGCCTGATAGCACTCCAAGGCCTTGTGTTCTGTGTCTGTATCTTGCTCTGGGATCTCCCTGGGGAATTTCTTCAGCTCCCTCAGCTGTAAACATTTTGACTCAAACTGTCCATCATGAGCCAACTTCCTTGCGGGTCATCTCACACTTCCAGCTATTTGCATGCTGTAGTTGCAATTTTACCGTCATGCTTATTTCCAAACATACCTTTTCCATGAATTCTTTATTTCCTCCAATGGCACTGTTACTTTTTGGACCAATCCGGTAGTGTACTGGTTACTTTTCTCCCCAGTGCCTTTTGACTTTATTTATTTATTTATTTATTTATTTATTTATTTATTTATTTTCAGGACAGGGTCTACAGGGTGTACAGGGTCTCACTGTGTAGACTGGACTCACAGTGATCCACCTGTTTACAGCCTCTCAAGTGCTGGGATTATAGGTGTGCACCACCACATCCAGTCTCAATAGCCATCTCAGCATGCCCCAGAGGCAGGGCTGCAGGGCAGGCCCAGGGTCAAACTCCCAGCCCTTACATCTGCCTAAGCAGGTGCTTTAATCTGCTGAGCTATTTGGCTGGCCCTATTTTTTTAACTTAAAAAATATTGCATTTATATGTTTGGTACAGGATCTCACTACACAGATATGACTCATACAGATCCTCTTGTCTCAGCCTCCCCAGGGCTAGGATTTCAGGTGTACACCCCATACCTAGGTTCAGAGGCCAGCACAGCATGTGGTACCAGGGGTCAAACCTGGGTCCTTGCACTTGCCAAGCAGGTGCTTAGACCACCGAGCTATCTCCCAAGCCTGTTTGACTCTTATGAATTCTCTCACTTATGGATTCTACTGCTACATCTTCTTTCTTCTTCTCCTGCCCAGTTGTGTCATCTCCCTGCTTCTCACCTGTACTTTCACAGCTCTCTCATCACTTCATTTTCCTTCCGCTTCATTGTCTGTACCTGCAGATTGCCACGTAAGTCTTCCCTGAAACTAGTCAGGATTCGGGTCATGACACTTCATAGCTAAAATTCCTTCAGACAAGCCATATTGACAATTCTCAAATGTTTTTGTTTTAGAATTGTGGTTTGGAGTTATACAAGGTGAACAATATAGTTTTATAATAGTATGTTATAATGAATCACCCAAGAATCATGTACTACAAGTGCAGGAAATCTATCCATACACTAAATACTAATGAATCCAGCTGAGGGCCCAGAGCTCATAACAATGCCTCCTACCAGTCCAGCTGGAGGCCTAGAGTCCACAACAAAGTCTCATGCAGGCCCACTCCATGGAAAGGCCCAAAGGTCAGTGGTGGAAGCTAGGAAGTCTATGCCAGTGGATGAAGGATCTGTGCTAGAGACCGAGGGATCTGAACTGGAGCTGGGAAGCAGTGCTCAAGGAAAGTACCAGAGTTCCCCTCAAAGTACCATAGCCATCCTCAGCAACACTGAGGTCCCAAGCTCCTCCAGTGATGAGGAAAGCCAAGTTCCCATCAGGAAAGCCAATAAGATAAGCTTCATGTGGCTGAGCAGTGCACCATCTTCCCCTCCAGAGCCAGGAAGCAGCTCAAGATGAGGACCCAAGATTCTCCAAAGTTCATTGGGAAAGCCAGCATGAAAAGATCCTCCAGCGGAACAGCCCAAGAGAACTAGCAGCTTCCAACAGCTTCTCCAAACAGCATCCCTAACAGCATTTCCACAGCTCCTCCTGTTCTGCCTTTACGCTGCTGCAACAGCCCTCAGGTGGGCCTCCTGCACCCAGCACTATGCTAGTGTAATTCAGCTGGGTTGAGTAAGCTGACTACCTGTTAGAAATCTGCTACAAGGGGCTGGCCAGCTAGCTCAGCAGACTAAAGCGCCTGCTTAGCCAGAGCGCTGCAGCCGGGGTTCCATTCCCAAAGTACTGTGTGGGCCCGGTCCTCGGGGTGTGCTGAGCTGGAGATTGAGATTGGGCGTGGTGGCGTGCGCCTGTAATCCCAGCACTTGGGAGGCTGAACACAGGCAGATCACTACGAATTTAATCTATGTAGTTAGACCTTGTACTGAAGAAGAAGAAGAAGAAGAAGAAGAAGAAGAAGAAGAAGAAGAAGAAGAAGAAGAAGAAGAAGAAGAAGAAGAAGAAGAAATCCACTAGAAGGATTCACTTTCATTCTTCATATTTACAAAGGACTCAAAGGCACCTCTATTTACCTGGGCTATGCCTCTTTTCTATCTTGGGAGCTAAGACTGAGCACCCTTCCAAAACACTTATTTATATATTTTACAGTAATAATAACAAAGTCACTATGTTAACATAAATACTATGTTTTATAAAAAATAAATGATTATCTAAATTAAAAAGTTAGCAAGGACTAGCTGGCATCGTTTGCATTCTTTACAAATCTCTGATGTGTGACTTCATAGAAGACAACTATTTTCTCAATCTGCACCTGCACTGTCTGTATATCGCATGCAATGGAACCTCTGAAATTCCATTATATTAGAAAAATTAAGTGAAAAGGTAAGGAATATGTCAGTATTACTGGGGAAATAGTCCTGTCCCTAAGAGTCCCATGCACTGAAAACCTTGTACTCCTCAGTCTGCTGTTGTTGGTCTTCAGCCAAACCTCATATTCCAGTTCAGCCACACACTATTTATCCCCTAATTCATATTCTATGTAATATGTATTTCAATCAAACAATTTCACTTTTACTTTGTTTTTTTGGGTTT
>PVKA01001359.1:74826-149261 GCA_004027165.1 Ctenomys sociabilis | reverse complement strand
GGGCTCTGCTTCCGGGTTACCCGATGTGAGCAGCTTCCTCACGTGAAGCCGTCCATCACGCCTCTTCTGCCTAGAGCCTGCTGACCCTGTACTGAGTCTTTACCATGAGCCAGCTTAAGCCTCTCTTCCTTTATCTCTGGTGTCTGGAGTGGCAGGTCTGTGACAGAAAAATGACTAAGCTCAGAAAGTTAATTCTCAGTAGGTATGTGCAAAAGTACTGTGCTGAAGGCTTTTGAACCCTGACTGCCAACACCGTTCATGCTCCACAAGAGGATGAGTAGTTTAGGGTTTTTTCTGTGTTTGCGTGTTTTTCCTATCAGCTGAAAATATAAAATGATAATTAAAATATGGCAGAGAAATCCTTAAATCTTATCTGAATGACCATATTCTCATTTCTCTGATTACACCCTCCATGTTTTTGGTAGTACTGGACTTGAACACAGTGCTTTTGCACTGAGTTATATCTCCGGTACATTTCAAAAATTTATTCATTTTGAAGCAGCGACTCTTTAAGTCACTTATATTACACAGCCTGGGCTGGAAAGTGTGTTCCTCCTGCCTCAGCCTCCCAAAGCGTTAGAATTACAGGTAAGTAATCCCACCTGGTTTGGTTGTCTCCTTGACCTCTTTTTGTAAACACTATCAATACTTGGACCTAGAAAGCCTCATTCTGGAGGTGGACACCATGTCGAAATCAATTGGCTTTTAGTTTGCATACTCTCCCCGCACCATGTAGAAAGATATACATTGAAATTTAGTAGGAAAGAAAGAACATCTTCACTTTCTAGTATGCATAAATTAACATAAGTAATTTATTTTAAAGGGACTTCAGAAGGAAGCGAAGCTCTTCTTTCAAAGCTTTAAAATGTGATTAGAATCTGTAAAACCCATTTCATGCATTTTACCATGAAAGAGAAGTGACAGTGCAGTAGGCTCACACCCCGAATTTTTGTTTCGTTTTGCTTGTCATACTGGAGATGTTTAGATCATCTCATCCTAAAGTAATTTAATTTCTTTTGGCTTTCTACTGGTCAGTTTGTTTAGATCTTTTCTTATTCGCCGTAGGTTGTTCGTGAGAATCAATTGTTTTGAATGAAAATAAATTTACGTTTTGTAACAGTGAAACTTACAATGGAATTTGATGAACCCAAATAGCATTTTAATACTTTATGGTGTTGTTGTATTATCAACTCCGGGTTTTATTCAGACGCCCTCTATCTGCTAAGCTTTAGGAATTCACCCAGTGGCGGAAGGCACCCTGATGTACACAGTAACGAAAAGGGTGGAGCTGGATGAATCTGTAAAGAGATCCGTGCTGGGGAAATAGCTCAGCAGTGTATGTGCCTGCCTGGCAAGCGCAAGGGCCTGCAAAAATAAAGTTATAAATGAAGCCATAAATAAACTCCATGAAAACTAATTATTTCTCTAAGAGATTAGATAAAGAGTCAAAGTTTTCAAAAGTACACTAGATATTAGATTGTTTAATTTTTCAATAAAATATTTTTATTTTAAATTATTAAATATTTTATATAAAATTCACATATAAAATTGACCATCTAAATATTTAATTCATTGCACCCGTTGCTACTATTTTACTGTTTATTCTTAGAATATTTTAGTTCCTTGGAAAAAATAATCCACATCCACTATAAGTCACTCTCTTTTCCTCCTTTCCCTTGTTCTGATTGCAGCAGTGTACCTTGAGTTTCTTTGGATTTGCCTTTTCTGAACATTTAATAGAAATGCAATGTGATGAGTTCTGATGGGTTGCCTTCCTTTGTCAAAATATTTTGTGAGGGGCCAGGGAGATGGCTCAGTAGAATAAGTGCTTCCCTGGCAACACCAGGGCCAGAGTTCAATCCCCAACGCTGCCAAAAAAAATAAGAAAATTATGATTCATCCATATTGTAGCCTATATCAGTGCTTCATTCCATTTGTACATGTTAGTAATATTCCCTTGTAAGGATAGGCCATATTTATCCTTGTCAATTTGTCTGTGGTGAGAATTTTGACTATTTTCACTTTTTTTTTCCATATCAGGCATTAAATTCATGCACTTGCCAGGCAGTGCATGAATTTAATTTCCTATTTTCACTCTTAAAACAATAAAACGATGAAAATTGATAAGCAAATAAATGCAATATGTTTCATTATTTTTGATTGAACACTTAAAATACAAGTTCTGGAGCATGATAACTTCAGTATGTAATGCTTTGAGCAACTCTAATACTAATCCATGAAATGGCTTCTTCATTTTTAACTAGCACTTTTTATTGTGATGATATATTAATTTCAACCCTTCTGGGGGTGACGTTGTATCTCGTGAAGGTTTCGATTTACACTTACCTAAGGAATAATGAAGCTACATACCTTTTTATAAGAGAATTAAATGGCACTGGAGAGGTAGCTTAGCAGTCTAAGTGCCTGCCTGGCAATCTCAAGGTCCCCAGTTCGATCCCCTGTACCATATGCCATGTTAGCTCCAGGATGTAATCCCAGAGCTGGGGAAGCTGAGACAGGAGGATCACTGCTAGTCCTAGCTACATAGTGAGACCCTATATCATAGAAATAAAAATTAAATTAAATATTGTAAAAACTAAGAGAATGAAAAAATAATTTAAAAAACAATACAAAAGTTCACTACACAGAATCTTTTATGTGCTTTTTGAATTTATTTTTCTCCTTGAAAAACATATATGTTGAAATCTTTTGTCCATTTTTAACTTGGGCTTTTCACTTTTGAGTTTTAAGAGTCTTAGTTTTTTCTGAATATAATTTCCTTATGAAATATAATTCACAGTTACAGTTTCCTATTGTGTGTGTTGATTTTTCACTTTTTTGATGCATCTTGTGAAACACACAAAAAATGATTTTTGCCTTACTGATTGTTATTAAAAGTGACTTTTCTTTTGGGCGGGGGTTTTAGTGTCTCACTGTACAGTTCTACAGTTTAGGCTGACCTTGAACTCACTTATGTAACCCAGGATGTCCTTGAACTCATGTCAGTCTTCCCACCTCAGCCTCCCTGATGCTGGGATTACAGATGTGCACCACCATGCCTAGCTCTTAAAAGTGATTTTTATGTTCTCTCTTCTTAAAGTTTTATAAATTTAGTCTCTTATTTTGAGCTTGATCCTTTCTGTGATGATGTTTACCAATGATGAGAGGCAAGGGTCCAAATTTATTCTTGGAATGTAGAAATCCACCACAAGCCAACACAATTATGGAAGACAATTTTTCCCCATTAAGTTTTCTTGGAATTCAGAATTAAGAACAAATGATGATAAAAGTTGAGCCAAACTTCAGGACCTCCAGACTGTCCTGTTGAGCTATTTTTCTATCTGTATGTAGGATACCATGCATTGAATACTGTAGTTCTGCAGCACATTTTGAAATCACAAAATGATGCTTCCAATCTAATCTGCTTTTTAAATATTAGTTTTGCTAGTTTGGCAGCGGTGCAGTGTCATACATCTTACAACCAGCTTGTGGAGTTCTTAAAATCAAGACTTGCTTGGCTCTTGGTAGGGATTGCATTGAATCTGCATGAAATTAGAATATATCACCATCTAATTAGTACTGAATACTGTGATTTAAGAAGGTGAGTCTCTTTTCACTTCTTTGAGATTTTAAAAAGTGGTTCATACTTTTCTAGGTGTGAAGCATAATATTTTATTAAATTTTTTGAACTACTCTATCTTCCTAGATTTTTTTTTTCTCCTGGAAAATTATCTATTTATTTTTATTCAAAATAGACCACACTCATAACCAACAATAAAGACCTTAACATATCCAAAGAGATAGAAATACCAAAAGTGAGCTATCCCGTGATAAAAGAGTGAAGCTAGAAACCAACTGCAGAGACAAACTTAAGGGCACAATGACCTTTTTTCCCAGTTTGAACAGTCACCATTTCTAAGATGAAACAGCGTCATGCACTATTTAAATAAAATTACATTGCCACCATTTTAATGTGCTTTCTCTTTTATTTCTGTACTGCTACTTAACCAGTGAAGAAATCCTAGCTTAACACCACAATATAGTTCTAAATACCAAATTTAAGTGTGCCCAAATTCATGGCCATTTGGTCCTGTGATTCGTAAAAAGAGAAACATGTTGAATGTAGATGGAGCATTAGTCTGCTGTTATTCCTATTTGTTCACTTGTTTTAGAAAGACTACATAATAGCCAGTTTGAAATAAAGGAACACAGTGTACTAGGGTTTGGCTACTTAAATAAATCCTAATTTTCACTTCAAAGTTGCTAGACCTGCCCTTTGGTTCTTCTATATGGTGTAAAATAGAGGTACTAATTGATACATATGAACCATAGGAAGTCTTGTTATACAAGAAAAACAGGACATTTGTGAGGAAGACCGTATGGAAAATTAAATCCATGGAGTATTTATTTCATTAGGCAAGAGACATTACATATTCAAAAGGCAATGCTTTCAAATGGAAGCTGTTTAATTTTACTGAGATTTGACATTGGCTTTTTATCTGTTTCATCTGAACTCTAATTTTCTGTATTGGTTTGCACAAGGCTTATTTGAGTAGTATATGGAATTTAAACTTAGCATATAAAAAGAGATGCCAATGTTCTAGTAGTACAATTAATTTGTAGCTTTACAATTCTAAAAGGAACTCATTTGTGCTTCATGTTTGTATACCTGCATAATTTAACAAACACGTGATTCACTATCAATAATCTGCTTTAGAAGAAAAAAAAAATCTAAGTTCTCATACTAAAGTGGAACACAGCCATGCATAAAAAAGAAACCATTATTTCTATTCAGAATTACTCTAAAATAAGCAATCACAAAGAACTGGCCACATGCTTGTGATTTTTCTTTAGTGAACATTATTTTCTTGGTTATTACAATTATCAATAGATTAAAAATTAAAATATTTTGTACTCCAAGTTTAAAATTCAGAAATGTTCACTTACTTTAAAAACAATTTGAAGATTCATAACCTACATTCTAATCTGTGTTCACAAGAAATCTTTGAATTTCTATAGTATAGAATAGTACATCTGCACCTACTTTATCGAAGTCATAATATGTATTTGTAGGAACTCCTGATAAAATTGTAAGAATAAATATGAAAACTGTATAACTTTTTCAACCAGGATAAAATAGGTTACCTGTATGTAACCCAAAAAGTTGAAAATAATGGAAAAAAGAACTGAAGAAAACTAATTAAAATAATAATAAAAATCATTAAAAAGTAAAAGGAAAGTTTACATTATTAAAAATAATAATTGCTTCTGAAAATGTCTAATTGCAGGCAGAAATCCCCAAGATTTATTGCAGAAATAACAAATAGTACTATTCATTGGAAAGTCAAACATTCAATAATAAACATAAATAAATATGCATTTGAAAATTTGTTAGTTGTATTTATATGGCAACCAAAAATAATGAACAAAACCTATCAAATGGTGAAGTCCAAGTTGAGTGTACGGCTACTGCTGGAGGCGAGAAAAGCCAAGTAAGCTCTCCTGAGGCTTCAATCTTCACTTGTATTTCAAGTTCTAATTCTTAAAAAACAAACAGAAGTTTGTGAAGCCAACACCACTTAAATACCTAAGTACAAGATGAGGCCCATATAGACTACAGCTTTATTGAAAATGAAAATCTGATTAGTTCCCAAACTTAAAAAAGTACCATCCACCAGTTTTCTTTAAAAAGGTATAGCTTTCTCTGCTCTCATTTGATGATTCAACTTTAATTTAGTGCTGGATGCATGTTGCATGACAGATTGCTTGGAAGTGACTAATGACACCCTTTCTGCTGTGTGGTGCTTGCATGCTGGAAACTGCTGAGGAAAGCGCTTTCTGGTGCTAGATTTGCCGGTTAAATACATTTTAGTAAAATAAAGGTCATTATCTTTTCAACCAAAGCAAATGACAGAAAGCATTTTTCAATCTTTAATATTTTTAAATTTTATTTTTCCAACTTTGTAATCTAATATCTCTGTTTCCAGTGGTGTCTGTAATATACTCATGGGTGTGCATGGAAGATTTATTAAATAGAGCAAGATGGTCTGTTTAGATTTAGTTAACAGAACAAAGCAGTGTTATCTATCCAAGAAACTATACAAGTAATTATGACTTTGTTCAAATAAGTGTCATAATGCAAGAGTTTACTAAGTAATTTTAAAAGGAAAAGAAAATAAAATACAGAAAGACTTTACACTGAGACTTTTAGAAGCTTTAAAAACAAACCTGGTATATAAACTCAAAATTCTTCCAAACAAGTCATACTTAAGTCATGAAATCCACACAGTGAGAAAAAAGTATTCCACTGGGGAAACAATAAAGAAAATGAGTGGTGAATTGTATCAAAATAAGTCAACACTCATATTTGAAACCATTAAATTACTAAATAAGTACAAATCTACCCATTTATAGACTAATTGAATAAGAACCATCATATTCCTCAAATTTTAATGAATACACTATCAGTGTTGCCCTGGAATATTTGTATCATAACAAATACTACAGACTCCTAAATCTGTAAGCAACAGAAATATATTGGTGACAGCCCTCGAGACTGGAAGTCCACCAAGGACCCACAGATCCCTCGTCTGGTGAGGGACCCAACTCTATTTGCAGCATGCACCTCAACTCTGAAAGAGAAGAACACTGTGTCCTCAAAGACAGAAAAGGGCAAATGCTCAGACGCCACATGCAGCCTATCTATGGGACCTTTCATCCCCTCCCCAAGAGGGGGAAGGCACATAGCCTGCCACCACTTAAAGCCTGCTTTCTTTATACCATTTTGTTGGAAAAGTTTAACTCCTGAATTTTTAGAGGGGAGCGGTTCCATCATGGCAGGAAGGCCATGTCTGAACAACTACTCTCCTGCTGCCCTTCTGCCCCAGCCCCACGACTGCCCACCATGTGGAAGAGGTGGAAGAACGTTCCAGACTCATCCGGTAGCACACACTGTCCATTGCTCAGTAATGTGTAACCATCTCAAGAGTCATGCATCACAAAGTCTCAGAGGAAGGGAAATGAGTTTCCTTGACAACTGAGATCTCACTGAAGAGCCACACTAATGGGAAAAGCTAAGATAATATTACCCAACAAGAACTTTTGTACTACAGTTTCAGAAGAAAAACATTTTTAAAATTCTTCCTTTAACATGGAATTCCAATATTCGTTACACTCCAGGGACCAATGAAGTACTAAAAATATGTAAACTTTTAAATTATTGATTTAGTTTGAAGAGCTCAAACTACCTTAATAAATGTGTATAGCATTTAAAGAAAAGAAAAATAAGATTACTCTGGTGGAAAGTTTTCTGAATGAAGAATATCTGTATTATGAAGGGATTTATGTAGAGCATTTGAATTTCCAGCTCTTACAGGTGTACAATATTGTGCTGAGTCTGGTCTTGGTTCAGGGGTCAGGTTATGTGGAGTTCTTTCTGGTTGGTTTACTGACTTTTTAGCTTTTGCTAAAGGAGCAAGTTTTCTCCACCTTTATTGTCTGTGCATCCAATGAAAGTGATTGAAAGTAATCTCATCTAAGATAACAATGATGACTTCATGGTAGAATGTAAAAAATATGTAGTTATGGGAGGAAAGAAGCTGAGAAACTGAGAACCAGGTGAGCACTGGGACCTGGGAAACACCATCTCATTGTTCATCTGCCCCAGGCAGTGGAAGATTAGAGAAAAAAAAAGACAATGAGACAACTCTGAAAAAGCAGGTTATTAACCTGACTGTCATGTTCAGGAAATAACAGTGGTGCCCTTAAAAGCAGGCTGAATGATTACATTTAGGGGCTCACTAAATAATCTCATTGCTAGCTTAATTGAGTATTTGTAATATATATAAAGATTTCTGTATAAAATACAAAATAAAATATTCTAGGGATAGAAATAGTATACATTATCTCCAAAGGGTTTCCCCATGATGATAAATCACTAGTGATTCTACTAAGTGACACATGCTAGTGAGCACTTCATTGACTGGCTTTAATTAACTGCTTCTATAGGGTGCTCGTTTTTTCTAATAATGGTCTTAATTGCTTGTGCTGTCATTTGATGATAATTTATTCAGGCCCCTTCTGAGAACTCAAAAACTGGTGGGGATTTTTCATTTTAAATTATATTCTATTCAAATTTGCCCTGAGTTTCTAATTCAGTTAGCCAAACTGTAGATATAAAAAAAATTAGTGAATGGCACATCTGTCATATTCTCTGTATATTACTAAAGAAATCACATGTGAAAGTTGAGTGGAACATCAAGCTGAAAAGATTAGAATGAATGACTTTCCCTGATTAATGAGATTTAAATATCATAATAGGCAGTTTGATTTTCATTTATTTGTTTATTTATTTGTATTTAGGGAAGGGTCTACAAGGTGTTCAAGGTCTCACTACTAGATTGGACTCACAGTGACCTGCCTGTTTCAGCCTCCCAAGAGCTGGGATTACAGGCACGTGCCACCATGCCCAGTCTCAGTTGCCGTCTCAGCGTGCCCCAGAGGCAGGACTGGCATGGCAGGCCAGGGGATTGAGCCCCCATTGATTTTTATTTCTACAAATCCTTTCAAATGTTATGAATTTCTCTTGGCCAGACTTTGTAATAACCTTACAGTTACACTATGTTTTATTTTTATGTCTTTTGATTTGTAATTTCAAATGTGTTAACAAAACTAACTTATAACCATAAACATTATTTTATTCACATCAGGTAATATGCAAGACATGAAATAGATTTGCCATGACACCTGCTTCTGATCTCAAAGTAATGTGCACTATACTAAATTACCAAGAATCTTTCCATTTATTTCTCTTTTTGTGACTTGGAAAGGAAAAGGCTTCACCTCTTAATCTCGTCTAAGTATCCTAGCACCCTCCTGACAAACACTGACTAATTCAGAGTCCTCACACTGCATTGAAATGACATCAGCATGAGACACTTGGTCTGTGCATGCTCCTCGCCTGCCTCCAAGGGATATACCTAATAAATGCACTTACATTCAGACAGTCTGATTTATATTTGAAATTTATTTACTTCATAAAGAAGGCGAGCAACACTTTTGCTGTTAAGTGGTTTCAATCAGAATTATTGATACTGCAAAGCATCTGAAAATATTTGTATCAATCACAAAGTATCATACAAACAAGGTTTGATTATCTTTCTAAAAAGTATGTTCTTATGAATGCATTAATGATCAGCATATTGGGCTGGGGAGATGGCTCAATAGAATAAGCACTTCCCTGGTAAACGCAAGGGCTTGAGTTTAATCCCTGGTTCCACAGGAAAAACAATCAACATATACCCGAAAAGGTCATAACTCATATGTCTCACATAAATGTTAACACTCGTAATTCCTTAAGTTTCTATACTGTTAGGTTTTGTACAATAGATGCATCACAGATGAACACTTGGTAGCTTTTTAAAATACTTCCAGAATTTTGTGCTCACAGAGATTCATAGTTAATGTAATCCAAGATTTAAAAGAAAATTATTTGAAGTAGAAGAGTTACAGACAATCTTTTGAAATTTTAAAAACATGATTTTTTAAAATCATGTTTGTGATTTTAACCAGTTCATTAATGTATGTTACTATTATGTTAAATGTCATGTGATATTATATGTCTATCTATGGAATTCTAACTTGCTAGTGTTAGCACAAAATGATTGGCTCTTAAGTATATTATTTGTTGAGATAAAGGCATCAGGCGCATTTAACAATTTTAGATTTTTTCTCCCAAGTAAAGTACATCCTGAGTTTTCATACTTTTGAGAGGAGGTGGCACAGAAGATGTCCTACAGAAAAACAAGCTAGCTGTATTCTGTACATGCCTTAGATGATCATAAAATGCATGTACTGCAATATGTGCTAATAACTGAAAAAATTAAGAAGTTTAAAAAAATGGGATGAGGGCCAGCCAAAAAGCTCAGTGTAGTAAAGCACTTGCTTAGGCAGAACACAGCTGCTGGGGTCTGATCCCCTGTCCCCAGCATGCCCTGCCAGGCCCAGGGTGTGCAGGGATGGTGACTGAAACTGCATGGGGCGTGTGCTTGTAATCTCAGAGCTTGGGAGGCTGCAAAGAAGAGAATCACTATGAGTCCAGTCTACATAGTGAGACCCTATAGACCCTGTCCTAAATAAAGAAAAACAAGGGATGATGTAATATAGCTCAATAATAATGATCTAGCTTCTGTGCCTCTCATTCTCCAATGTAATTTATAATACAATACATGTAGTAAAGGAATTTAAAGATTAAATATGGGTGACAAGATAGCTCAGTGGACAAAGTGTTTGCTTAAGTAAGCATAAGGGCCAGGGCTCTATCCTTGGCACTGCATACCATGCCGGCCCCACCGCTGGGCACACTGAGCCACTACTAGAATCCAGGAGTAATCTCAGCACTTATAGAAAAAACAGGAGGATCAGTACAAATCCATGCTACACAGTGAGCCCCTGCACAAAAAAAAGAGCAAATAGTCAAAGTTGCTGTGAAATAAACAAATATTTTAAAGATTTAGTCCTGAATATACTAAACTGCAAATTAATTTACATCATTAATTGTTAATTACCCAACCTGCCTTTCTCCTTTATGTGAAAGATGATTCTGTAAACACTTTAATAAGTATGTATTACTCTGACTTTACACCCAGGCAAACCAGGTGAAGAGGCTAAATCGAAGCGAATAAAAATCCCTCTAGCTCTCTCCCATTGTTCCAAATGTCACACAAAACTCTGGAGAATGGACAACTTGTGTCAACTTGAAAGGATTCCTGCCCTAATACCTGAGTATGTGTATTTTGCCCTGTGCTAACTATAAGACACTCTCATTAGATTCCCCTTCCTCTCTTCCTGGAGTCCTCTTCACTCATGCTAAGATACCTCAGGGTTTACTTCTCCAAATTACCAAGACCTTCACTGTCCTTCAGTCTAAGGCCTGAGTAATCACATTCACTACTTTTTTTTTTAATCCAGTTTCAAGTCTATCTACAATCTTTTGTTTTGAATAACCAATTAGCTCATTGTGGCAAGAACGTTTAGAAGCACCTACTGTGTTTTAGTTGCTAATAATTTCATGACAATAAACAAGATCTGACTATACCAGAATAGCTATTACTTCCAAATGACTTTTATGAAAATGCCAACTATGTGAGAGTCTTCTCAAAACCAGATAGGGTTCCATTCAGTGCTCAAACCCAGTGATATTCTCCTCCTTTTGTTTTTTCCTTTGGTGCAGGAAATTGAACTCAGGACTTTGAGCTTGTCAGACAGGCACTGGATCACTGAGCTCTATCCCACCCCTTCCTTTCTTCAGAAAGAATAGTGTTTAATAAAGTACTTAGATGAGCAATTATGACAAATTTGACTTCAGTTTTTGCAGCAAAATGATAATTTATTCTTGTGAGAAGTATGAGATGTTTCAATAAAAATGTATTGTTAAGGTTTGAATGAAGAAACAGGATTATGCTACCTTATTTTTAAACAAGTATCTGTATGCTACAATTAAAATAAAAATTTATCATTTAAGCATTTAATGAATTCAATAAATGTCATTAATTGCTTCACTGCTTACTTTCAGATCTAGTAAAAAAAGAGTTGTTTTAAATATAAAATCACTATCATTTTAAAGATAGGCTTTCAAATTCATACTTTCTATGGATATTTCTACCAAGATATCTGCTTATCAATGACTAAGCAAGTAATGAATTTTTGTAAGCATAAAAATGTAAATGAGGGCAAGCCAAACAGCTCAGCATATTAAAGCGCCTGCTTAGGCTGCCCAGGGGCCCGGAGTTCCATCTCCTGGCCTGCTATGTGGCCCTGCCCCTGGGGAGACCTGAGCCAGCAACTGAAACTGGGGATGGTGGCACGTGCCTGGATTCCCAGCTTTTGGGAGGCTGTAAAGAGGAGGATCACTACAAGTCTGGTCTACACAGTGAGACCCTGTGCACCCTGCAAATGAGATGGAATGAGTGCATGACTGGAGTATACTTAGGTACATCTACATGTCTATTTGTCTCTGTAGGTTATAGGTTTTAAGGTTCTGTGTGCGAGTAGTAGAAATTATACTGCATCTGTGCATAGTTAAAATGCTTAGGGCTGGCGGTATAGCTCAGTGGACTAAGCACTTGCTTAGGTAAGCGCAGCGCCCAGGGTTCGATCCCTGCTTCCGCTTGCCGTGCCGACCCCGCCTTCGGGTGCGCTGAGCCGGCGAAGGAGTCAGGGCGTGGTGGCGCGTGCCTGTAATCCCAGCCCTAGGGAGGTAGAAAACAAGAGGATCACTATGAATGTGGGCTGCATAGTGAGACCCTGTGTACAAAAAAAAAAGAAAAACTAAAAAAAAAAAATGCTTTTTGAGTCTATATTTACATATTAACTACTTTAAGTGCATTAATACTAATTATGAATGTTAGTCACATTGGATGTTAATAAATTTTGTTGATTTTCTCACCTGTAACAGAAGTAAAATAGAAGCACTTCTGTAATTTGTGGGTGTCATTTAGAGGGTAATATATTGTCCTATAAATGTAATGTCAAAGTGCATAGTTATTGGAATACCAGAAATTAGCCACATGCTAAAATCCTGCAAGTTCAATATACTTTCAGCAATCATATACAAGCAACAGTTTACATAATTCACCTCAAATTGGCAGAGGTATGCTTTTGGTAATAAAAATAGCTTTAGCAATCCTAAAAGTAGATATCTTATTTTTTCCATATTTTCTTTCTTTCTTTTTTTTTTTTTTTTTTTTTTTTTTTTTTTTTTTTTTTTTTTTTTTTTTTTTTTTTTTTTTTTTTTGTGTGTTGGAACTGAGTGTTGAACTCAGATCCTTGTACTTGGCAGGCAAGCAATTATTCTACTGAGCCGTCTCCCTGGCTCCTCATATTTTCTTTACCAAATATGGTAGCAGTCTCTATGGTACACATTAAATGACTCTTTCATTTGCTTTGGGATCACTTTTCTGCCACCTCTTACAGGGTGCTAAAGAAGTTTTAGTTTTGGTTTATTTCTTTGTGTGTGTGTGTGTTCAGGGGCTCCCTACTACATTGAACTCATAGTGTTCCATCTGTTTTCAGCCTTCCAAGAGCTGGGATTACAGGCATGCACCATGCCCAGTCTCAATTGCCTTCTCAGTGAGCCCCATGGGCGAGGCTGGCACAGCAGGCCCAGGGATTGAACCCCTGGCCCCTGTGCCTGCTTCAGGTGCTTTAATCCACTGAACTATTTGGCCATCCCTTTTCAGTATATTTGTAAGGCAGTATATATTTTGAAAAAAAGTCTTCATTACATATTTTCAAATGCTGACAAAATAATTCCACATTACAATTTGTAGCTGTAAATATATTTTATAGGAAACAATACAATTAAATACTCTTAAATTATAATGCAAAAAAAGCAAAAGGAGTTAGTGCTTATTAAAAATAATTAGTACTGACTTAAGTGATTCTAACTGGCTTGGGTGGATATCAGCCATCAATAAGACATCAGGGCTGCTGAATTTTTATTAGCAAAATGAATAAGTATTTAATTGATACTTTTGAAAGTGATGGTTGCTATTGAATGGAGCAGTGTCAGCTTTTATTGCCCACTAAGCGCTCCCTCAGTTGGTGTGGGGAAATGGAAGAAATGCTTAGGTGAGAAGCTGGCTCTGTCTTCAGAACAAGCTTAGCCTTTTTCTATAGGTCCACTGCGTGGGTCATGTGCTGCATAGAAACAAATTGACTTAAGTCAGGGTTGGTATTAGTTATCAAAAGTAATAGGGTAAGCCATGGTATGGTTCCTTATTTTTATTTTCTTTTGTGTTTATTTTATTTATTTGTTTATTTATTTATTTATTTTTTGTGGTACTGAGGATTGAACTTGGCACCCTGTGATTCCCAGGAAAGCACTTATTCTTTTTTTTTTAACTGAAGAACAAATAGCAATGAGACAGTCTCAAGACAAATTAACAGGACAGCTTCGATAAATCAATACATTGCAAAATGTTTTCATAATGTTTTGGTGTCATACAAGGTGCATACATGATATTATACTTACAGACATTATTATAGCACATGTCTCTAATCAGTGAATGAAGAGAGTGTAGCTATATACTTATTTTTATAGCTGAATTATATCACATATTCAATAATTGATACTTTCTACTTTGTTATCTCCCTAATGTTTGTCCATAGTACTAGAAGCCAACTTAATATCTTGTCCAACCACTATTAGTGCAAATCTTGCTTCTCATAGAATTATGCAGAAGCATGGCATATTTATCCTAATTGTACTGTTTATACACACACATTATAAGTCTTCCTTTTTTTTTTTTTGGTCTGGACCTGTTAAAAATGAGCACTCCATTGTCATTAAACAAATTTGGGTGCCTGAATTTGGTGACACAATCCAACACAGTCCAGCATTCAACAATAACAGTGAGTTATCTGAAGAAATTGTTGAGCATAGCCATTTACAGCTCAACTTATTATTATGGCCCCACGTTATATACCTTATTTTTATACTTTTCTACTGGATGGTTAAGACCAAGATAGATGAAGACCTATATACCAAAAGATGTAGCTATTGTTTCTGATGAGGTCAGTGAAGTCCCCTCAGGATTTACTCTGTAGATCCTTTGTCTGTGTCATCCATGCGTATAAGTCTTGGCCAATGCTTGAGCAAGCACTTATTCTACTGAGCTATCTCTGCAGCCCTCTGTGGTGTTTAATTTTTTATTTTTTTGGAAGAACTGGGGATTGAACTCAGGCCCTTGCATTTGCCAGGCAAGCACTTATTCCACTAAGCCATCTCCCCAGCCCATTCCAGTGTTTATTTGTGGTACATACCGAATAGTGCAGATGTGTGTAACTTTGGCAAACATGCGGTCCTGAGCTGCTGCCTTCATAAAAGTGTAATTTCAAAGTTATGCTTTTCTTTGATAGTAATATCCATGCTCTTTTTTTAAGTCTATTTTTTATTGTTTTGTGGTACTGGGGATTGAACTCAGGACCTTGCGCTTGCCAGACAAGTGCTTATTCTACTGAGCTATCTCCCCAGCCCTCCATGCTGTTTCTAGAAAAAATAAATTTAAATCATTTTTAAAAGCATTTTATTACTCCTACTTGGTAATTTTGAGCATATGGTTAATCTGCCTACTGGTTCATAAAGCAGGTGAAACAAATACTGTTTTACATGTGAAGTTAATATGGAAGAAAAATGCCATCACAAATAAAGCAATTCATTTTAGCAGTAAAATTACTAAAAATATATACATGTATATATAGATATATAATTCTAAGTATATATTGTGAAAAATTAGTTGTACTTAGTTCAAATCAGCAAGTTAGAATGATCTTTTTTATTACATTGATTGTTATTTTTAACTAGATCATACTTTTCTAGCATGTGCTATGTTACTGTATATTTTATTGAGAAAATAACTGTAAGTACATATATATTAAATAGGAAACAGTTGATGCACTTTATCCATGCAGTCTTCCATTACTGTCAGTATTTCATTTTTTTAACTTAATTTTAAAAGGTAGGAATTGAGCTGTGTTGTGTACATCTCCTGACTCTCCAAAAGGAATGTAAATTTTACGTACTATAAATATGAATTATTTAAAAAATACTTTCCAAAATACCTCTTAGTAATACATTCATACCAACAACTCAGAAATTTGTGAAATCATTTTCAGATTCCCACATTATATCTTAACAATTCCAATTAAAATTATTACAGTTTCTGAAGTTATTGTTAAATAAATATTTTTAGTCTACTTCTATTTTTCATAGTAGAACTGCACCTATGTACCCACATGCTCTTGTTATATGATTCTACTTACTTTCCAGGGGGTGAATCTCTTGAGGTATATAAATGAGTTACACTTGCTACCCAAAACAAAAATTACTCAAAAGGAAGACTGATGTTTAAATGAAAACTTATTTTATTCTTCTTTTGTTACCTTAAATCTAGTATTTCCATTAATAATATTACTCAACCATGACCCAAATTTTCTTTTTATCTTATACTTATTTATTTATTTATTTATTTTTGGCAGTACCAGGGATTGAACTCAGGACACTGTCCTTGCCAGGCAAGTGTTTATTCTATGAACTATCTCCCCAGCCCCTTATACCTATTTCAAGATCTTATTTTTCTGACCTATGCCTCTGCCATTGGTTCACAGACTTATAAAATGAGTTACCCATTTTCCACTAATTTGTCCATTAATGTTTTCTGAAAATTATAACAGTCTACACAGTACTTCAATAGAACACTAGACATTCTACCTATATGATCTTTTAAACTTGAAAATACTCTCAGATGTGCTCATTAGACCCTCATTCAAAAATCATCTATCTGTATTCTTTCTTTTTATTTATTTTATTAAAGAACAAATAGCAATGAGACAGTTTCAAGACAAATTAACAGGACAGATTCGATAAGTTAGTACATTGCAAACTGTTTTCACAATGTTTTGGTATCATACAAGGTGCATACATGATATTATACTTACAGACATTATTATGGCAGATGTCTCTAATCAGTGAGTTAAAAGAGGTAGCTGTTTACTTACCTTATTTTTTATACCTGAATTATACATTCTTTGTGCGCCTAAGGTCTACCAAGTATGGATGTGATCTGCCTTTGAGAATCTCAAAGGAACTGGAAACAGCTAGATACAGCTCTAAGTTTCTCTCCCATTTACATAGAACTATAATCATATTATTATTATTCATCACTCAGGAAAATGAATCCAAATAAATTTTAATTCTTCCAGACTGATGTTACAACAATTTTATTGATATGGAAAAAGACATAGGAAACCATCAAAACCTATATTGATAATTTGATAAGCCTGAAAAATTATACAAAAAGAGAATCAGAATACACTGCTACCTTTGAGATACTTGTGGTCTTTCAGGTGAGCAAAACCAACAATTATGATGTGTTACAATATATTATGTCAGCCTATACAAGACAAAGGAGACTTTATACTTAGAGACTAGGAGGTGCGAGACTTTGTGGGGAAGCCAGGACCTTTGGCCTCTCTTGAAGATGGTGTCATATTCAGAAGGAGGAATGCATGCCAAATCTAACTGGATGAGTGCAAATAAGGTACAGAGAGGAGAAGAGAGCAGGATATAAAGAAAACTTCAAAGCCATGAGTACAGGGCTGGTGCGAATCAGTTGAGAGAGGAAAGAAGAAGACATGGGAACCCAGCAGTGTTCCCTTCTGAATAAGCTTCCATTAATTCATGTCTTTAAAGACCTTTTCTGCCTGATACGTGTGCACCATCCACACCCTTGATTGTGTGTTCTGTTGAGCAGGAGTGGCAGGCCTACGTTTCACAGGAGAACTATTGCTTTTGTGAAACAAAATTTAGGTGCCAGAAATTTCACAACAGATGATGAATGATACAATCAGGAACAAAACCATCTAGTACAAAGAAAGAAGATAGAAAGAGTAAATCCAGTCTATCTTCTTGCTTTGTTAGTGACATAGAGAAAGGTGACTGTTTCCATGTAATTCTCACCTTTTTGCAAAGTTTCATGCTATTGTATGAACTTTCCTATTGTTAATTTGTCTTATTTCTAGTAAATCATAGTCGAAAACATTTGAGAATTGGGTGTGAATGCCAAAGAGCTTGCTCTGTTCTTTTCGATTGTATCGTCTTTAAAATTTTTTCTTTGTTTCCATGTAGTTTTGCTGAATGCAGTCCACAATTAGTAAATGCATTTGCCAGATTTATTGTTGCTGAGAAAAAAGTACATACATATAATTGGTATCCACAACTTAAGGGAGTATGGTGGTTGACACATTGCATAAATTTGAGAAGTGAACAGCCAGTGTGAAGGAAGGAAGAGAGGCTTGCTAGAAGCCATAGCTGTTGCTCTTCCCCTGGCTCTTTGCTGTTTTCTGCCAGTAGGAACTGGCTGTCTTCCACCATGTGCCACTTTGCCTTAGAGCCAGCCGAGTATGGACTGAAACCTCCACTAACTGTAAGTTAAACAAAACTTTCCTTTCTTAATTTTGGGTGTTGGGTATTCTGTCTGAGCAATGACTGACAAGTAAGCAGGGCAAGGAGGAAAAATTAAATTTGACTAACAGTTTCAGGAGCTTGAGTCCATGTTCTGCTGCTTCCACAGAAGAAATGTCAAGGTGAAAGGACGTAGTGGAGCCAAACGGCTCAGTTCACAGTAGCTGGAAATTATAGTGCAAGGGAAGAGGGCCACTGACTATCCAGCTTCCAGTGTCACAGCCCCCATGAGCTATCTCCTCCAATGAGCCCTTCTTCCTAAGAGCACACTGAGCTGTCAACTCATCAGTCAATTTATTGACTCATGAGTTCAGGACCTCCATGAATCACTTTCCACAAGTTCCATTTCTAAACATGAATATTTTTGATCCAAAGCCTAACAACACATTATACTGTCTGCTAATATTATTTTATTTTTATTTATTTATTGTCGTGGCTGGCTAAGTCCACCCTGGAGGGTGGGGCTGACATGTCGTGTGGTGCTGGGGATCAAACCATGGTTTCTGACTTGCCTAAGCAAGTGCTTTAGACCACTGACCTATCTCACTGTCCTTAATATTATTTTTACAAAAACTTTTTATTCCAAAATAGGAGAAAAAAAGAGATAAGTTTAATATTCCATATAGCATTCAGAATCTAGTCTTTGCTACAACTATTTCTATTTTATCTAAAGCACATACTGTTTTACACTTCCAAAGAGTACATTATTTCTCACATTGTAGAATTTTGCAGTCACTGTGTCTTTAAATTATGAAAAAGTCCCCTTTTGGCTCTCTGAGCAGCACTGTGGTGGTAGGCAAGAACAAGCACCTTAAGAAAAGCAGCAAAAAAGGAGCCAAGAAGAAAGTAGTTGATCCATTTTCTAAAATGACTGGTATGATGTGAAGGCACTGGCGATGTTCAACATAAGAAATACTGGGAAAACACTCATCGCCAGACTTCAAGGAACAAAAATTGCATCTGATGGGCTCAAAGGTCATGCGTTTGAAGAGAGCCTTGCTGATCTGCAGAATGATGAAGTTGCCTTTAGAAAATTCAAGCTAATTAGTGAAGATGTTCAGGGCAAATCTGCCTGACTTCCATGGCATGGACCTCACACGTGACAAAATGTGTTCCATGGTCAAAAATGGCAGACAGTGATCGAAGCTCACGTTGATGTCAAGACTACCAGTGGTTACTTGCTTCGACTGTTCTGTGTTGGCTTTTCTAAAAAACACAACAATTAGATATGGAAGACCTCTTACGCTCAGCACCAGCAGGTCCGCCAGATCCGGAAGAAGATGATGGAAATCATGATCCAAGAGATGCAGACAAATGACTTGAAGGAAGAGGTCAATAAACTGATTACAGATAGCATTGGGAAAGACATAGAAAAGGCTTGCCAATCTATCTACCCTCTGCATGATGTGTTCATCAGAAAAGTAAAAATGCTAAAGAAGCCCAAGTTTGAATTGGGAAAACTCAGGGAGCCTCATAGCGAAAGAAGTAGCTCTGGAAAGGCTACTGGGAATGAGACTAGAGCTAAAATTGAATGAGCTGATGGATTTGAACCACCAGTCCAAGGGTCTGTTTAAGATCCAGATTTTTAATAGTGATAAAGTCCTATTTGTGATGGCTTGCTTCTGAAAAAAAATAATAAATTATGAAAAAGTCTGTTTCTTATTTATTTTCTTAGATTAAAACTATAATTTTGACATACATTTGTACTTTTACATTTTTTATGAAGTTATAATTTTATTTCATTTTTTCTATAGCATTTATGAATTTATTTTACACATATTGATTTAATACACTTTAGCCATGCAACAACACTTCTTGTAAATTCTTTCATTCCATTTCTAACTAAATTAAACCATACCATATATAAGAAGCATACACAGTACTTTGGAGCCAAGACATCTTTCACAAAATGAAATGGATGATATGCACTCCAAATTTGGGGTCAAGGGATATGGCTCAGAGGCTGGGGAGATAGCTCAGTGAAATAAGTGCTTCTCTGGCAAGTACAAGGACTTGAGTTCAATCCCTGGTTCCACCAAAAAACAAAACAAAAAAAACACAATGAACAAAATTTGTATTTATTTTTAAAACTAAAACACAGTAAAGAATTCTTCTAAGCTATTTAAAGTAAGCAGAATCTTTGCATGTCTTCTAGAGAAGAGAGAAAGGGGGACATAGGAGAAGAGCCTTATAAACAGGTGCAGAAGAGGGAAGGCTCAGAGACTGAAATCTCAGCTCATCATAATTCTTTTCCAGTTTAGTAAAAATGATAAAAATGCTGTCAAATGATACTCCTATTTCATTAAATATTAAAGTCTTTTTCATAAAACTGGCCATTTTGTTGCAGTCTGTAGGTGTCCAGCAAGAGTAATGTTAGCTCTCTCCACTTGAGAGCTTTTGGTTTTGTTATACACTGTTTGCCTGGCTTAGTGGAAAGTACTTAGCGCTGTGATGTTGTCCCTGTGATTACTGAAATGACTTTTCTCTCCGTTCTTGAAATTGCATCCATGCTGAACTGGTAGTTCAGTGTGCTCTACAGAGTGATTTATAAACCTGTCATTTTAAAAGATAACATAGAAAATCTCCCAATGAAGTCAATGGCACTGCTACCTTTCAGGAACATAATTTCCACTATCAAAATGCACTTAAGGTATAATTTAAAATCAAAGCAGTTGACTGCCTTTGTTAGAAAGCATGGAATATAATTTTTAAAGATAAATATTGGAGATCTTAAAACATTACCCAGTGTCTTCAGTAAAGCACTATATTGCATTACTAAGTAATATGATGCTGGAGATTGAAACTAAGACGTTTCTGTTTTTAATTTGCACAGAAAGATTTCTTAAACTAACCTTTCTCTGTGACATATGAGAATACAAATGAATACATCTTTGAGCAAGCATATATCATTATCACTGAATTATTGGTCCTTTAACTTCATAATGGAATGTTCAAAAAGAGAGGAATGTAGAACTGAGGAGAAAGGAAGACATTTAAATTATGTAATTTCTACTTTATATGTCAGCATATTTTAGAAAACATTTCAAATTAATATACTTCATGTAGTAATCTAATTCTTCAGCATCCATATTGGACAGTTAGTCTTTAGAGTGAACTTGCTAAAGCAGTGAGGGTAGTTATTTTTTTTTCTTTTGAAACAAAAAAATGTTAATGTACAGTTGTTTATGCTGAACCAAAGCCCCAGTGTCAGGGTTAATTGCAGTGTTGACATATGCAATAAAAAGGTAGGTTTTAGGTTACAGTTTGGCACTGGGTCTCTAAAAGGTTTGCCATCACTGTTTCAAGGTCTGGTGTTCCAAATTTCTTAATTAGTCAACATTGTAATATAAGTCACTGAAACAAATGAGGCAATGAATTGCTCATGAAAATGGAAATCACAAAACAGCAACTTAATATGTTTTTCAAAGAAGTGGCATTTTTCAGTCTCTGCCAGGGAACACAATTTGAAAGTCAGCCACAACCAGGGGTACAGTCAGAATCCAAATAGACTCACCTACCTCCTCATCACCTCGCACAAAGGCATCAGAAAACAGCACACACTGGTTCTTCAGCTCTACCTGGGAGCAGTGTGACTCCCATTTTATTGAAAGTTATTCTGTTTGTGAATCAGCAGTAATTTGAACAATAGATAAATTAAAGCATAGGAATATTTGAAATTATAAACCATAAAGAGAATTCAGTAAACACATTTATAGAATCTTAAATTTTCCAGAACTTTCTTGTCCAGTAAAGCTTAAAATTAAGTATTTAATTCCAGGGCATGACAAGGATATAGAAACACTTTTTTCTTTGCCAAAACAAATTTTGTCCTAAATATATATATGTAGTAGCACTGGGAATAAAACTGAGGAACTCACAATTGCCAGCCAGGCACTGTACCACTGAGCAATATATATTTTTAACACTATAATAGAAATGAATATCTTGTCTGTGGATAGTGTACACCATACTTCTCTAGGTCAAAAAATCCTGGAGAAGGATAGGAGAGGAGAGAGAGTGGGAGAAAGCAATTTACACATATGTAAGCAGAATGGTTTGGACAACTGCACTGTGCATTTCTGCTGGTTCATGGGAAGGAACAGATAATAATTTGTTTTGTCTCCTTTTTCTCAATTGTACTTTTTCTCTTCTTCATTTCTTAAACATTTCCTTCTTTTTTTCTTCTTCCAGTTTTACATGTATATATCAGTAATATGAATAATTTGTTGGAAGACAACACTATGTATTACAACAAATACTTTAAAATTCCTATGACTTTCTTAAGTGAAATTCTGTTATCACTTGTAATTATTTTCTATCTTAATTCTAATTTGAACTTTAAAAACATCCTGAGAATTATCCATTCTCATAAACACACATGCCTGCATGCCAGTCTTCAAATATGACATATTTGTAGAAGGAAACATTGACAATGGCTTTCTAAATCAATGGATCTTTGGGTGAGGAATATAGCTCAGAGTCATAAGTACCTGTCAGGTAGGTGCAAGGCCCTGAGTTTGATCCCCACTACTACAAAAAATCAAAGGATCTTTGAATAGCACTATTTAGTATAATGCAGAGAACTCTAGAGAGATGGGACAGTAAAGACGAGACAGGAAATTAAAGGGATCACGGTGCAATATGTGGTGGAGGCTTGGTTCATGAACTTAATTCTCTCCTCCATGCAGTCCCAAACCAAACTGATTGAGAACCAGATCAAATTTCCCCAGAAGGATAGCATTGAATCTTACCTTTGACTTTGATTCAGTTCTCATCCAATGCGGATGGCAATCAGAATCCTGGAAAGAATTAGCTTTATGAACTGAAGAATCACAGTGTGTATATCAATTTATTATTAATGCATACATATTATTAATGCATACATATACTAATATAAATTAAATCAGTATATTATAATAAACACAGTTTCTAAATCTTATCAATTTAGGGAGTTATTTTATTTTTTATTTTACTTTATTTTTTTTGGTGGAACCAAGGATTGAACCTTCCAGGCCCTTGCACCTGCCAGGGAAGCACTTATTCCACTGATCCATTTCCCTGGCCCCTGGGGAATAATTTTAGTTAATACTCTTATGTACCAAATATTTAGAATGAATATATATTCTATGAATAGTTCTATGAATACATAAATGAAATGAAATAATTCCTGAATTAATGAACTGTACACAGTGAACAGTTTTACTAACTCAAACCCTATTTGTTCAATCTTTTAAAGAGTTACTTCTTTTATAAATATATTACACTTCAAATACACACTCAGTTAAACATAGGGAAACACACCACGTAGATATCATAAAGTAAGGTTGCCAGATATAATACAGGATGTTCCAATTTAACTTATTGTTGTTTATTATATTTGCTGAACATGGCAGATCATTTATAAAATTTCTACCAACTACTTCTTCTAGTAATTATCGTAACTAGTCAATGAATGTGTCAAAAACACAATGAAAAGAAACCCTTAAAACAGCCAAAAGATACTAATGATATTTAGTACTGAGAATCACCCTAATGTACACTACTACTCTTCTTTAACCTAATTTGAATCTTATTCAATTCTTATATGCTCTGGCTAGAAAATAATTTGGTTCATAAAGAAATTTTTCACTTTCTCCCATTATGTTTTTAGCTTCTGACTTTTAGCATAATAATCTTAATGGCCAAGGCTTGAGTTTAATATAAAATGTTGTGAGCATAAATCTTGGTTTCCCTCTTTAATTATGAAAATTGTGACCATTATGTAGCTGTTCTTGCATATACAGAAATATTCAATGTTTTAATTAGACTTGCTTTACTTAAGTGTTAAAGGAAGCAACAGGCCTGTGATTGCCTGGGCACTAATAGTACATAATATAGCCAATTGCAAACAGCAGTCTAATTTGTTGATTTCAAGTGAAGTGTAATTATATTGCTTCATTTGCTGAGCAAATCATATGAGAGTTTCTCTAAATCAACCTGATTGTGTAATGAAGAGCTAATTACAAACAGCAGTGTTCTTCCAGTAAATTTATTGTAAGTGCTAATGCCAGGTTGGCTCCACTGTGACAATGGCTCATTAGTGCATTAACAAAAGCAACTGTGGGAACATGCCCAGTGCTGGGTGACTAGTCTCTTGGTTTCTAAGCTGCAATGATTACATCCTTCAACATATAATTACTAAGAAAATGGTGTTTGATTTAGGTTTTGGCAAATTTTTAAAAGGAACTAAAAGACATTTTTAGAACAAAATAAAATGGCTTGGAAAGCCTTCTTGTCAGGCTTAATGTGTGCTTCATTACACCAGGTGTGCCCTGGAAACCTGATTTAACTAGGAGCTCTTTTAGCTCTGGTCCACTCTTGACATGAATTCAGATATTTCGTCATCCTCCATGTAGAATCTATGATGCGTATGTTTGTATAGGAATGAAGTTTATCAACTACATGCATTTATATACATACATGATGATGTAATGACATACATTTACACACACACACACACACACATTCTTTGCATTCCAGTGAGCTTATGAAGGAGGCTCCTGCTAAGCAAACAAAACAATGGGTCAGTAATTATAGAAATCTCCATCCTATCTAGCCTCCTTATGTTTTCATCTAATGAAATGGCAATCCGTAAGCTTTGTATTTTGAAATAGCTCACTACCCCATGTGGCTACATTTAATAACTAGCTTGCTAATGTGAGTGAGTTGGCCCTCAGATGGCCATCAAGCTATAACCATATTCTTGAATGCCTCAATGTCCAAGCACCCTAACTTGTGTTCATTTATCTTATTCTCTTAGTGCTTTATTTGTTGATCACAAAGTCTTCTTTGCACATGTTCTAATATAGAAACTTAAGATACAGCATACAGATTTTTCCAGAATTCTGAAGAGTTCAGTACAAGTATTAATGGCTCCAATGAGATAATCTTGGGAAATTCTCCATCCAGAGATATTGTGAACAACTTTGTCTACAACTGATAGGTAATGCCTATTTTCAAAGGATTTTACTTTTATTTTCTAGATTAATGTTTTTATTTTTAATTTTTTACTTTTTGTATTTTAGGGAAGGGTCTACTGGGTGTTCAGGGTCTCACTAGTAGATCGAACTCATAGTGATCCTCCCAAGAGCTGGGATTCCAGGTACATGCCACCAAGCCCAGTCTCATCTGCCATCTCAGCATCCCTGGGGGTGGGGCAGGCATGGCAAACCTGGGGATCAAACCCCCAGCCCCTGCACCTGCTTGCAGGCACTTTAATCCACTGAGCTATTTGGTCCAGTCAAATTAAAAATCTTTTTTTAAAAAGGATTAAAAAATAATAAACAAAAAATCCATTAGAAAGGATACAAAATTTCACTAAAAAATGTTAGCAATTCAACAATGGCTGTATAAGGTATATTGTTATCTTCAAATTAGTTGTCCAGATTACCCAGATACAGGCATGCAAAATTGGCCAAAAGTAAATTAAAAGGAAGAGACAAAAACAGTGAAGCATTAACTACGCCTTTCAATAGGTCAGCAAAAATCCGTAGTGTGATTATTCAAGATATTATGTATTTCTTTTATATATATTTCATATCCATTCTTTTTTTTTGCTCTTTTCTCTCATCCCAATTGTTCCTTCCTTTGAATAGTTTCTACCCCTTTCCCTGTATCTATTATATTTTATTTACTATTTTTAGGTTCTCACACTATAGAGAAAATATGATATTTACACATGTGGGTCTGATTCATTTCACTTATTAGTATAATCAGTAGTTGCTTCTATTTGCCTATAAAAGCCTCAAATTTATCTTTTTTATAGCTGAATAATACTGCATTGTATAGAAATACCTCATTATTTTTTTCAGTTGATCAGCATTTAAGTTGCTTCCAAGATTTAGCTATGACAAATTGAGCTGTTATAAACATGGGTGTGCATATTTCCCTGCAGTGTGATGCTTTCTGTTCTTCTGTAAAAATAAGCAGAAGAGGGATGGGTGAAGATGAATATTCCTAGTTTTCTGAGGCACCCCAAACTTATTTCCATAGTGGACATGCCAGGCTACACTCCCACCAACAGTGGAGAAGTCTCCTTTTTCTTCTTTTTCTAGCGCAGTGGATTAAAGTGCCTGCAAGATATTCTAGAAAGAGACAAAGTGATCACAATTTCAGAACAACAATGAAAAGGAAGAACAAAGCAAAGCAAGAAATAAAACAAAGGGTGAAAATAGGGAACCTACAGAAAGAAAATTACATGACAAAGACAAGCCAATCAATATTAGTAATAAGCAGTATGTAAATGACCTCAGTTTGCCAAGCAAAAGAAGCAGACTGGCAGAGTACATCAAGAAACAAAATCTAAGGGCCAGCAATATAGCTCCACAGCTCCGCAAACTAAGCACCTGCTTAGGCAAGCGTAGGGACTGGGTTTTGATCCATGGTACCACATGCCACATTGCCCCACCCTCAGGAGCACTGAGCAGGCAAGGGAGTCTGGGGATGTTGACATGCACCCGTAATCCTAGCACTGGGAAAGCTGAAAACAGGAGGATCACTGTCACTATGAGTCTAATCTGCATAGTGAGACCCTATACCAAACACATTAAAAAAAGAAGAGAAACTAAACCTAACAATATGCTTTATATGAGAAACACATTTCACTCAAAAGGAAATTCATAGACTGAAAGTGAAAGAGTGAAAAACAGTGCTCTGTGTGACAAGAATCCGGTACAGAGCAAAGGAAGCCATTCTGGCTGCTGAGAATGTGAACTTCAAACAAAGAATGGTAAAAAGAGATGTGGAGATTCCTCAGAAAATGAGGAATAGAGGTCCCTTTCAACCAGGCTGTTCTGTTCCTCATTATCTTTCCAGAGAACTGAAAACATTGTACCACAGCAATACATGTGGACCCATGTTTATAGAAGCTCAATTTGTCATAGCTAAATCTTAGAATTAACCTGAATTCCCATCAGCTGAGGAATGGATAACAACTGTGTTATTTGTGCACAAGGAGTATTATTCAGCTATCCAAACAATAACCTCAAGGCTTTTATACGTCAACGCGTATAACTAGAGATCATACACATAAGTGAAATAAATAAGACTCATGTATAAACATCACATTGTCTCCCTAGCATAAGAACCTAAAAAAATAAATAAAATATGAAAGACACAATAGATACTGTGAAAGGGAAAGAATTTATTCAAAGAAAAGGAACAAGTGGGAATGAGGAAAAGAAGAAAAGAAAGAAGGAACAATATAAAATTATGCATATACATAGCATAATTTGGATAATTGTACTGTCATCTATTGAAAGTAGGTAATGCTCAATTTTTTGCTCCTTTAAAAATTTTTATAACTATTTTAAACCATTGTTGCATGCTTTATGTGTTTGGTGTAGTGTCTCACTATGCAGCTTGGACTCCTAGTGACCCTCCTGCTTTAAGCCTCCTCAGCGCCGGGGTCACAGTGTAAATATCCATTCCCTGTCTTGGTAACAGGCTCTACATGCCTGGGGTTGGGTCTGGTGTGGCCTGTGATGCCAGGGATCGAACCCCATTCCCATTGCTTGCCTAAGCAGGTGCTTAGTCCACTGAGCTATTTCGCTTGCCCTTGTATATTTCATATCTGGTTGTTTGAACAATGAATTTGAAAACAACATGCAATGTAATGACCATTTTTGAATTATTATTATTTTGTTTAGTGAAATTCTATATGGTTTTTAATTTTTAAAAACTATTTTTTATTCTCTTTAAAACAAAACATAGTAGATTAAGGTTTCTATGTACTTTTCAGAGCAAAAATGCAAAAGGAAGTGGTAACAATCATTAAGATATATGTGCCACATTCTAGATTAATCTTAATAAAATTTGGTTGCTATATACTCAGTAAATTTAATGTAGTCCAGCTAGTCAGTAAAGATGTGAGCACTCTATCTTAATAGAAGAAATCAAAAAGAAGAAGGAAGGCATAGTTTAAAAGTAGGCTAGTGTGTATGGTTAATTTTTATGTATGTATTAATAAGTGCATTTGGAGGGTTCATGCAGTGAATTTCATATTTTTAAAGAAGTGAAAGAGTAAATGATTACATATTTCAGTAGAGAAATCACAAAGAGAAAAAAGTATATGCATATAACAGCAAGCAAACTTAGCAAACATGAAAAACTGATGACTGTATGTGTAAACATATATTAATTTTCCATTTTATCCTGGTCACTGAAGGCTTCAGTCACTAACTATTAAAAATATGTAGAAGAAAAGTTAGGATGGTTTAATAAAGTATCAGGTAACTATGCTACTATTCTGAAAGCCTTAATTTTAAATTTTTTTCTCACTTTAAATTTATAGCAAAAGTCTTAGAAATTATATGAAGAACCTAGGTACAAGTAGGTAATGGTAGTTGTATGGGGCTTTATAATTAATTAATGACAGAGCAGAGCTGCCATTGTTTATTGTCTCATTGTCAGCCCTGTCCTAATATCAGTTTATCATCTATGAGGATCTCTATCCAATTTTCCCCACTAAATTATTGCTACAAGGGCTGAGTGAATCACTCAATGGATAAAGTGCCTGCAAGCAGGTTCAGGGGTCAGGGGTTTGATCCCTGGGCCTGCCATACTGGCTCCAACCCCAAGGAACACTGAGATGGCAATTAAGATGGCATGGTACCTGCATCCCAGCTCTTGGGAGGTGTAAACAGGGGATCACTATGAGTCCAAACTAGTGATGAGACCCTGTAGACCCTTCCCTAAAATACATATATATATATATATATATATATATATATATATATATATATATATGTAATTTACAATATTTGCATCAAAGAAAGACTGTATCTTTATTCCTCTATTCATCAACATTTATGTGGGGTAACAGTCATTCAGTTCACTGTGTCCTCTATCTCGTCAATATTACAGAAACAATTATAGTGATATTTTTCACTGTATCTTTGTATAAAGCATTTTACATTGGTTAATTTTGCTTTGGTTTATACTTAAAATTTTACGACATTGTTTATTATTTTATCAAAAGTGTAAATAAAATCCAAAAAGTATAATAGATGTTGTAAAATAGGAAGTAATTTTTCAAAGCAAAAATGAAATGTGGGGGACAGATGGGAGAAGAAAACGAGAAAAATAAAATGATAAAATGGAATGGGCCAGGGAGATGGCTCAGTGGAATAAGGGCTTCTCTGGCAAGAGAAAGGGCCTGAGTCCAATCCCTAGTTCTGCAAAAAGAAAGAAGAAAGGAAGAAAGAAAGAAAGAAAGAAAGAAAGAAAGAAAGAAAGAAAGAAAGAAAGAAAGAAAGAAAGAAAGAAAGAAAGAAAGAAAAGAAAGAAGGGATAAAATTGAAACAAAGCTACAAAAATAAGTGCAAAGAAGGAGAGGAAGAGAGTTTGAAGAGAGGAGAAGGTAAAGGAAAAAAAGGAGTAAGATAACTCATGTACAGGTACAAATTCCCATAATGTATGCAAAGTACAAATATATGCATATTTGATGCATATTTGTACCAAAATGCCTAATAACAAATAAAAAAAATGTGCACAATTTAATTAAAGTTATAGGTTTTACTCTTTCATAATCATACTATATCATCTTTCCATGATACACTATGCTTCTAATTTATATCTGTGCTTCTAATCATCCATTTAATTAGCTTGCTTATGATAACTTTATCACATTATCTGATATGAAAATTATAGATCAATAACCTGGCAAGAAAATTAAGTGAATGACAACAGAGTAATGATCAATGTTTTGGGCTACATAGAAAAAAATGCTTATTCAAAAACTACAGCAAAGAAGTAGGCTGAGCTAAGTGATAAAAAATTCATGAAGATGCAAAATTATTCAAGCATGTGACAAATTCTGAGGTAACAATGCCACAGAGTTATACTAATGTCTACTATGTGCAAAGGCAGCATTTCTTTCATGAACATTACTGTCACTTCATTTATCAATGCTTCACTGTTTTGATTTATTTAGAACCTAGTTAAATATCTTTGCAAGATATTGAACTTTATATTGGGGAAAATGATCAATCATAGTATAATGAATTCACTTTTGGATTATGTCTATACAATGAAACATAAAATGAATATTTGCCTTATTTGATGACTCAAACACAAGCTCCATTGATTTTATAGTTGGAATGATTATATTAAATTTGGAGGAGTTTAATGTAACCATATCCATAATAAACATATATCACACATTGTTCATTTCAGGGTTAGCATCATTAAAAATAAAATAGAACTGAATGTTTAGTTGTTTGCACACAACAGTTCTAATACTCTATGGTTTACAAGTACATGTAGATTTAGAACGTGATCTTTTTTTACAAGTTATATGCATAATGGGCCAGTGAGATAGCTCAGCGGTATGGATCACCTGCTTAGGCAAGTAAGGGACCATGTTTTGATCCCTGACACCACATGCCCCACCACCCCCACCCCACCCCTGGGTTGTGCTGAGCCCGCCCCGCCCAAAAACAATAAAAGGTTATTGTGCAAAATATACACTCAAGTCTTTATTCTAAGAACCACAACTTGCCATTATATTATTTTGACAAATGAATTTTGCAAGAATTATTATCACTGCAGAAAATGTAGTTGAGTTAGGAAGATGTAATTTTTGCTTCTGATTCATAACTTTTCACTGGGATTTTTCTTTTTCTTACAATAGTTGAGGATTAAGGGTAAATGTTCCAATAACAAAATCTCTTAAAAACCTTATTTTTATTGTAACATAATCTTTAAAGATTATGGTAATATACTATTTATGTGGATATTGGAATGTGTCCTACTAAGAAAAAACTGCAATAAGGATCAACCTCAGTGTTCTCTATAACCACTTTCTATGAGATTATTCATTTATTTATTTATTCATTCATTCATTCATTCATTCATTCATTTATTGGTGGAGCCAGGGATTGAACTTGAAGCACAAGCCCTTGTGCTTGCCAGGGAAGTGCTTATTCTACTGAGCCAACTCCCCGACCCCTTGAAATTTTTTATTTACAATAGAAATGCTTGAACCATTATTTATATAGGTACATCTATACCTCTACAGATATAACATACAATAAGTATTAGCCGAAAGAGCATTAGAAAGGCATACGTTTGGATTTTTGAGAGTCCCAATGAAAATTAATTCAGAAGAAAACAATTTTAAAATATATACAGGTGTGTGCAAGTAGATGTGCTTTATTACATACATATATCTGTGATAAAAATAAATTACAGTATAAAATAAATGTATAAAAATAAATTATGTATTTAAATAAATGTGCTCCTACACTGCCCTCCCTCTACATCTCCTTTTTTCCAATATTATACTCAGATTGCTTAATAAGAGGTCCTAAACTATTTCAGATAACTGCCTCCAGTTTAAATTACTCAAATTATTATTTGAATTAAATTTCAATTAAATTGATGATATTAGTAGGTTAAAGATGTCAATTGTTTTCAGTCCTAAAATATTTCATTTAGAATAGGAATCACTGCAATCTTAGTATTTCTATTTGCAAGGAAAATAATATATGCAAACAAGGTTCAGTGGAGTAACTAATGGTTGACTGAGTCAGCATGGTGGTGAGTGTGAAAGACCCACTAGAGAATTGTTGCCAATGGTATAAAAAGTAGAACTGCAGAAGAAAATCCATGGTTTGCTAGAAATCCTTGTCACACTGGTTTTCCTGATAAGATCTCAGCTGTTCTAATCATCAGAAAGCTTGTGACCTCACTGCTGTTGAGGATGGCTGTGGTTCTCTTTGGAGGTGCTCTTACCTTGAGTGTCCCTCCCTGGCTCCAGTGGAGCTTCTTGGCCTGCTAGCACAGATCATTTGTCCCACTGCCAGGGTCTTTATAACTTCTCCACTCACCTTGCACCTTTCCAGTGTGGATCCTTGACGTAGGCCTGCGTGAGACATTGTCTTATGCTCTAAGGCTACAGCTAGATGCGTAAAGGATACTGCTATGGGCTCTAGGTCTGCAGCTTGACTTGCACAGGACACTGCTTGGTATCCAGGCCCTCAGCTGGACTTTTTGGGAGTCTTATATGAGGATTGGTCTCTATCATGTAGATAGATGTCTTGTACTCCTTTGCATTTGACATTTTGGGTGACCATTGTAAAATAATCCTATTTGCTTTTTTTTTTTGGCAGAACCAAAAAAAAAAAAAAGTGATTGAACTCAGGCCCTTATGCTTGCCAGAGAAGAACTTATTCCAATGAGCCATCTCTCCATCCCCAATAATCCTATTTTCTATGTCCTATATTAAATCTATTCCCTTTCAAATCCTGACTAAAACACAATGGTCATAAAAAGCTTTAAAATATGTGATTATTAGCTGAAATTCCCTGTAAGTTCTTTTGAAAAATAATGTCTAACAGTGAAGATTAAGCTGTTCTTTAAAATAGTCAATTTTGTACTCTGAGATGTACCAATTATCAAACACTTGATACAGATGTCATTATCAAACATAATAGTCAACAATTCTTCAAATCTTGGCAATAGATTTTACAGGAATACCTTATCAATGGAAACCTCCAAGAAAATAAAATAATTACAAATAAATGTTAGATTAAATAATAATAGTATAATGATTTCTTTTCTAGAAATATTTTACTCGTGTCAGATAGCAACTAAGTTTTTTAATTTATTAACTATCAACCTATTTTGTTCAGCATTGCCTATAAGTTAGTATTTGAAATTTGTCTCATAAATATAATTGCAGTATGCAGTTTCCATACATGCAATTTTGAATTTACATAACTCTATTATTATTGCATGTCAAAATTGACTATGTTTTGATTATA
Organism: Ctenomys sociabilis; assembly: GCA_004027165.1. Classification (NCBI taxonomy): domain Eukaryota; kingdom Metazoa; phylum Chordata; class Mammalia; order Rodentia; family Ctenomyidae; genus Ctenomys; species Ctenomys sociabilis. Next base: position 116,435 of record PVKA01001359.1, on the reverse strand, counting down.
TAATTCTAAAAAGAAAAAAAACATTGAGCAATTAAAAGTTAAAATAAATTATAAAATAGAAAACTTTCATTTAAGGGATTGTTTCAAATTCCCATAAAAGTTTACTGATGTTGGTATTTAAAAACTAAAACAATGATTGTTAGATGCATAAATTAGTTAATGTATTCTTATATCTTTATATATACAAGCTAGATTTATAGTCATTATTGTCCTGTATTATTAAAGTGGTAATGGATGATTTTCTAATCAATATTTTAACCAAAACAATTTACATTTCTTTAGCAACTATTATGTTGCATTCTAGTGGACTAACTTTTTTAAATTTTGTTTCATTTTCTGGTCTTTTTGAGACAGGGTTTTGCTATGAATCAGGCTGGCCTTGAGCTCACTTTGTAGCCCAAGCTGGTCTCGAATTCATAACAATCCTAATACCTCAGCCTCGCAGGTAGGTGGACTACAAACATGAGCCTATTGGACTATCTTGATGAATCCAAATATCTAACATATAAAATAGACTTCAAAAATCAAGACTTCAAAAGACTTGGTAAATTTCTGAGACTGTAAGTGTAATAAGATAGTTTCAGAGTTTTTCTATGTAATGTGTTAGACTAAAATGTAAAAGAAATATTCATAAGAATACTTATATATTAAGGTAAAAATTACAATGACTACCACATTTTAAAAATTAGTATTCATTTTTGCTATTTATAGTAGTATCTGCTATTTAAGTGAATATATATCATAAGCTTATATATTATTTTCTATGACACTTAAGTTTAGGTTTTTGTTGAAATATGTGTAGTATAAAATTTATCAACATAGCCATTTGTGCATGCATAGTTTCTAAGGGTGAAATGTGTCTATATTATGCCACCAGGGCCTAGAGCTGTATTATATAGAATTTTTAATTCAGAGGTTGAATATCAATGAATTTAGGAAGTGAAAAAGTTAAATAATTTTGGTGATTGGTCCTAAAATATAACTTAAGACATTGGTCTCTGTCTGTAGTAAGTAATATAGTAAGAGTGTATTGCAAACATAATTCATTCATGAAACTGGTATTATACAGGAAATGTTCCCAATTAGCTAACTGCAAAAAAGTTTATATGAGTCTTATCATCTCTTATAGTCTGCAAATATATTCAGTAAAATAACTTCCTAATGAGATGGCATTTGAAATGTATTTTCACTTGTTTAGAGCTCAAAAAAGACCTCAAAGGTAAAACACACAGCCACATGTTTCTAAAAATATTCTGATATGTGTAGAAGCTCAAATACCATCAGTTAATTGTATTTTTTTTATTGGCTCTTTTATTTCTCACTTTACATTCCGGATTTCTTTATGATGCTGTGACACATTGATTTTTTTCCCTTCCACTACTCATCCTAGCAAAGTCTACAGGAAATAAATATCTTTATTTTTACATAATAGCACAATGGAAATAAAATTTATTATAAAATGAAATGAAAAGCAGCTTTCCTTCTAAGAAAAGTAAGGCATAGTTGAAGAAATCCAGAGAAATGTCAGGTCATGCATTTATGTCAGTTCACAAAATAATACCTGGTTCAGTTAGCCCTGCCATCCTAAAAGGAAACTGTTTTGAATTTTTTTTTCTGAATTTTAATTATTTATCTTTATTGCATAACTATGACTATGCCTTGTCAGCAAACAAGAGTGTGTGTCTACTGATGAAGCAGTTATGTTAGGACCAAAAGGCTTTTAATGCAGTAAGCAATTGGTGAAGATTTATATGAGCATTATAGAGTGAGCTCTTATGGAAAATGATACACGACTACTAAAGTGGAAAAACAAAATTAAATCAGCTGATATTGGTGATGTCATAAACCACTAATGCAGTTTGAGTACTTCGTAAATATCAGAGGAAGCTGGTAATGCAATTACTACATTAGTATGCAGTTTGGAATCTAATTTGGGCCTTTAAAATAAACTCCAAATGAGTCATTTATTTGCCCTTGGGTAATGATAATTGTGACTACATCTCCCACCTGGAAAAGGTTTGCTATCAAATTATCTTCTGTTGTATGAAAGAAAATAAGTTTGTAAGTCTATGAAGATGGCTTGAGTTGAAAACATTGGCCATATCTTTTAACCTTTTCCTCTTCATTGCATATATTGAAAAATAGGTAAATATAATTGTAACAAATGGGAGTGTAGAGAGGAGATGCTCAGAGTTGTTCTCAGAGAGCCAGAGAGGTAGCTCAGTGGACTAAGGACCTACTTATGCAAACACAGGGACCAGTTCCACGCCCCACACTGCATGCCACGTGGCGCCCTGCCCCCAGGCACGCTGAGCTGGCCACTGAGTCTGGGTATGGCGGTGGACGCCTGCAGCACTGGGGAGGCTGAAAACAGGAGGATCACTAGGAGTCTGAGCTGCATAGTGAGACCCTGTAACAAATACATTAAAAATAAAACAAAAAGCAAAGGTGCACTAAGGACAGAAGGAACAAAATTTTGGCTCAACAGTTACACACCAGTATTTTACAAGAAGTAAACTGTAAAAATCTTTAACTGCTTATAACATTCCTTTAAGTTTTCAGCATGCATTTATTGAATAACTACAATGTATCAGTTGCTTTCTGTACTCTGTGGATGTAGTACTGAAAAAAATTGGGTAAAATTCCTCTCTATGAAGTTTATTTTCTGAGGTGAATTAGTTAATCAGGTAAAAAAACGGTGCATCCTATGGGATGGATAGTCTTTGCCTGAGAAAAATAAAGAAATTCAAGGGGAACCTGAAGCACATTTTAGTTAATGAGGTCAGAGAAGGTGTCACCCTTGGTAAAAGAAGGAAGAAATGTAGGAGCTAAGCATCTATTGACTGGTTTTGTGAAAGAATATTGTGTTTACAAATGCTACAGACTTTGAGGGAACCTGAAAGTATACAACCTTTTCTTAATAAAAGTCATCAACATTTTTTAAAAATTTGTTTATTTATTTATTTGATATAGGACCTCACTAATGAGCTTGGACTAATACTGATCCTCTTGCCTTAGCCTCCTCAGCACTGGGATTTAAGGGGCTCACCCACCACTCCCTGTTTCTGGGAGGCACGGCTTGCCCAGGGTTCTGGGACCAGCACAGCATGCAGTACTGGGAATCAAACTTGGTTCCTTGAACTTGCTAGGCAGGCACTTAGACCACTGAGCTATTTCCCCAGACCATGAACATTTAAATACAAAACTTAATTAATTCATCATAACTCTACATATGGGGGCAAAGGAAGATGCATAAAAAGACAGCTTTTCTTTATTCCACTACTTGATTATGAAATAATTTTCAAAATCCTTTTCTAGAGAAGGCAGATAAAGTTGAGCACAGATGCTGTGAGCCTAGTGGGAGCTGCTACTCTGAGGGCCTTCTCTCTCTCTTTCACAGAACAGTCAGCATATTTACTGGGCTAGGTAATTCCAGGTAAGATCTAGGGGAATGGTGGGGCAACAAATTTCCCAAATAATTCTTGTCCCACAGAATGGGAGCTGAGAAGTAGATTAATTTCTGCACGAAGGGGTGGGTGGCGAGGGCACCTGAACACTTGAGTGTCTGTTAACCTGACCTTTAACTCTGGCCCGCCAGGACAAACTCTTGTGTCTCAAGAATTGAAATATGGACTGACAAGTCCACTTTTACATGGCATTCTTCTGGTTAATCATGACAACTTTAAACATTGCATCCTTATCTTAAAATACCACTTACAGCAGGAGCAAAGTTGTATACCAAATGAGCATTAGCAGCAACATGGTAGGCAAAAGATGCTTCCTGCTAAATTCATCTGCTGTGTTTCTACTGTAGAAGTCAATCTACTGAGCTTTTGTCTTTGCAAGCCAGGTCAATACCACCCTTGAGCTCAACTGATAAAAGCTTGTACAACAATCTCCCCTCGAAGAAGGCTGCAATATAGAAGTTAGTAGTGAATGCAACCTCTCCAAAAGTGTTTTTGAATAGTACATGAGGCGGATATTTCCAACTCAGTGTTTTTGCACAACAGTGAGAAAGGATTTGCCTATGCCTTCCATATCATAAGGCAAAAGGAAGAATGAGCCTCTGCACATTCCAGGAAGCCCTGGGTACAACAACTGACCACATCAAGAGAGGGGAAGGCAGAAATGCAAAGCTCACCTGTACACCACCCTGCTATTCTGAACAAATTAATGTGCAGCCATTGTGATCTGAGGCCCACTGAGTTCTGAAGATAGTAGACAATGGATGTCAATGGATCTGCAGTATATTTTAGTTGTGATTAACTTTCATAAGTTACATTAAAATTATCACTTTAAGCTTTCTAAAAATTAATTGTACTCACAATAAAGGAGGAAAATGACAAAACACTACAGAGTTTCAAATTAGTTTATTATAAACGAAAAGATGTAAAAATTTTTTTGCCATCAGTCTTTTGTACAGACTCTAGTAGATATCCAGCCTCCCATTTGATCATTAAAGTTTCTACCTCCTGGAATTCAGATTCTTGGTGAGTGTTCTACCTTAATATACTGGTACTGGTCTGAATGCCTAATGCTAAATAGCAAAAATTACAATGTATGGCTTTAGATATGAAATTACAAGTATTCTAGCTTACAACTCAGATACCTCTATATTTTCTTTCTCTCTCTTGACTCTCAGTAAGTTATAGGCAACCATACATTCAGACATTCTTAATGAGAAGTGAGGCCTCCATCCAACAGCTAGGTGTGGTCCATGAAGTAGCTGTTTCCATGCATCAGGGAAGGCTACTCATGACCGCATTCCCAAGTGACTCTGTAGTTCCCACCGTGAGAGACTGCAGGCCAGAACCACCTTGTTAAGCTACTCCCAGAACATGGGAGTACCGCTAGGACAGAAGAGCCCTATTTCTTGAAGCCACTAATTAGGACAATTTTGTGTGCAATAGTAGATCAGTAATCCAATTAATACTGAAAATCAAATGTGCTAGTAGGTTCACACACACAAGTAAGTTTATTCCTTACCCACATAGGTGAGGAATACTACCTATCTGTATATTTTTTGGTAGGACACTACTGCTGGATACCTAGACTGAGATAGTGATTTGATCAGTCCAGCAATTTGTGTCTGGTGGATGCATCTTTTTGTGGCTTTAAATATACTTTCTGTCAGCAATAGGAAACCACTAGAAGAAAAACAAGGGAGAAAAGGAATGGACAATTGCATTATGGTGGGCCAGGATTATAAATGGTATCCACCTTTCCTGCCACAATCCACTGAGCTCTCTGACAGGATCTAAACAAATTACAGATTAGTGACAAGCTTGGCACACATACCCTATTATCTCTGTTGTCCATGCTACTAATGAGTTGTGACAAAATTAGCAGCTACAAAGATAGTGTTTGTGCAATCTGAGAAATAGCCAGTGCCGGCTTTTGGCAGTTCTGCAGGGTGGCATCACACGGGCTGTGTCATTCACTTTGTGAAATTGTCTTTTAATTAAGAAATATTTGCAGATGAGAGCTTTTTCTTTATCAGAAGCTAAAATAAATTAATTAGGACTTAGGTCATAGAAACATGTGTTTTAATATGGAGATATGGTAACCAGAAGGCAACAAACTAAATGACATCACTTTAAATCATCACTGAATATCTTTTAATTGTACAAGGAAACACACATGTAGGCTCTGAAATATAGTCCATTAAAAACAAGTCATCTAAATGATTCTAAATATGATGTAACTCAAATTACATAACATTAGGAAAGGGTGATACAGTAAAATCTAGGACTATGCTTGTAGATTTAAAGATATTCACAAACTGTTGGTTAAGGATATTCTGATATTTTTTAACACATTTTTTGGTAGGTATTCAACTCAGGCCCTTGTGCTTGCCAGGGAAACACTTATTTGACTGAGCCATCTCCCCAGCCCCAATACACTGTTTAAAAATATCTTAATAGCTAATAGTCCATTTTCCAGCTGAAATCCTAAATGTGGCAATACACCATGACTATGGTATCCTACTTTAAAGTCTTCAGCTTTAGGCAGAAAAGCCATCATTGCTTGTGAAAACTCTAAATCAATTATTCTGGATTTTTTGATTCTTGTATTCATAATTTAGAAAACATACCAGTCAAGATTGTTTTTGACAGTATATATTGAAAAATTCCAGCCTCATAGTCTTATATGTATTTTTTTTTGGTCAGTAAATGGTATAAATAGAGATGATTTTTTCAATTTTATTTTATTTTTGAAGAGTTAAAAAAAGCAAAAGGAAATAGCTGAAATAAAGACAGTAACAGGACAATATATATAGCAATACATATGTTATAGATTTAAAAATAAGAACAGCTCATTAACAGTGTTTTATTATCTATTTTTATCATCAAATGTATTATTCCAATTAACAGAAATAGTTATACAAGGTCAGATAATTAGTTGATCACTCATCCTTGCTTCCAAGAAACCTTTTTTCTTGTCTTTTTTACTTTTTTGTTTATTTTATAGAGTGCATAAGAGTCATGGAGAAGACATTAGAAACAGTACACATTTAGAAGATCAAGATAAGAGATATTTAACCATCGTTTTTTGTATTACACATTGCTTTGCGCAGTGCAGTTGCTTAGATCACAGATATCAGTGTACTCAAGGTGAAAATTATACACATTCACTGCTATTTTCAAAAAACTGATGGAAATTATTATTGCAGTTGTCTCAGCTATCCTGTGTATATACTCGCCTTGTTTATTTCCTTGTCTTTTTTTCTTTCTTTATAGCTGGGTGGTGCTCCATTGTACAAAAATGTATTTTTATCCATTCCTCAGGTGATGGACACTTAGGTTGTTTCCAAGATTTGGCTATGACAGATTTTGTTGCTCTAATGTGTATGCGCATGTATCACTACGGTTTGATGTTTTCAGTTCTTTAGGGAAAATACCCGGAAGGAGAATGGCTGGATTGAATGGAATTTCCGGCTGCTATTTTGACTAGTCTCCACACTGATTCACATAGTGGCTGTACAGATCTATACTTCTACCAACAGTGGACTAGTGTTCCTTTTTTCTGCAAAGCTTCTCCAGCAGTTGTTATTAGTTGATTCCTTTATGCTAGCCATTCTTTCTGGGGTGAGATGGTATCTCAGTGTTGTTTTAATTTGCATTTCATGAATGACCAGCGCTATTTGCTACTTGTATTTCCTCCTCTGAGAAGTGTGTATTGATCTCAGATGCTCATTTCTCAATTGAGTGTTTAATTGTGGGTATCTAATTTTTTTTTAGTTCTTTATGTATTCTAGATAGAAGACCTTTGTGTGAGCTATTGTTGGTTAAGATTCTTTTTTTCCCAATTTGTGGATTGTCTTTTCACTCTGTTGGTGATTTCTTTTGACATGCAGAGACTTCTCAAGAAGGTGAGATCCCAGTTGTTGATACATTGAAGCATTTCCTGTGTAGTTTGGTTTTTGTTTATGAACTCTCTGCCTCTATATCTTCAAGAATTCCTCCTACTTTCTCTTTCAGTAGCCATTGTGATTCTTTTATTATGTTTACATCTTTAATCCATTTTGACTTTAGTTTAGTGCATGATGATAGATCTGGGTTTGGTTTTAGTTTTTGGCAAATGGAGAGCCAGTTTTTCTAGCACCACTTATTAAAAAGGCTTTCTTCCAGTGAACATGTTTGGCCCATGTGTCAAAGATAAGTTGGCTGAGTGTATTTGCAGTTGTATCTGCACCTTCTAATACGTTCCAGTGATCTTCAGATCTATTGTTTTTGCCAGTACCATGCTGATTTTATTACAGTATTTTTGTAGTATAATTTCTCGTAGGGATTGTAATGCCTCCTGTCCTGTGTTTGTTGTCCAGGATTGACTTTTCTATTCTAGATATTTTCTGGTTCCAAATTTTAGTAATTTTTTTTCTAGATCTGTGAAGTATGTCAGTGGTATTTTGATAGGGATTGAATTAAATCTGTATAGCAATTTTGGGAGAGTGGTCATTTTTACAATGTTGATTCTTCCTATCCAGGAACAGGGAATATCTTTCCATTTCTGAAATCCTCTTCAATAACCTTTTCAGAGTATTATAATTTTTATTATATGGATCTTTTACTTCCTTCCTTAGATTAATTACTATTTCATTTTTGTATGCTATTGTGAAGGGTATTGTTTTCCTGATTTCTCTCTGAGTGAGTTTGTTTTCTTTGTAGAGTAATGCTATAGATTTTTTACTGTATTTCTTGTTTATACACAAAAATCCTAAGGTAAGTGAACCAATCATATGAAACTGATACCTCTAACATTCTCTTGCCCTTTTCCTCATGCTGACTGTCTCAAGTGACAAATTGACTTTTACAACTCCAAAAAGCCACATTCAGCAGAAGAATTCAGAAGAAAACAGAAGTTTCTGTCATTTAAAATATTTGGTATCAGCAACAAAACATTTTCATATATTCTTCCATTTCCCATCTCGACAAACTTTCTTTTCACTCTCAGGAGCCAAAATTAAGTCACATAACTATTCCTTAGTTAAGGAGAATGCACAAAGGAATAGCAGAATCCTGACTAATTGGATCAGAGTTCATTGCTTGAGATTGAGCATCTAGCCAAATAAGAGTAAATATCTGATGGTCTTATAAACTAGGAAAAAAAGGAACATAGTTTAAGCAACTAAGAATATATACCAGAAGCAGATACACTGTAATATAAGTCGCTGAAATTTTAATTATAGCATGTACATTTTGATGCCTTTCTGTCTCGCAAATAATATTATGACATTTCCCTGAAGGCTTTCCAACTTAACATAAAACTGGTCTAGCAACACCTAACACTTGAAAGCAATTTTGATATGCACATGTCATTATAACAAATATTCTTATGTAGATTTTCAAAATAAATGAAAAGAGGTACAGATGGGTCTCTTTTACAGCTGAGTATATTTCCACATGGCATCATGAACTGAGATTAGGGACAGGAAATAAGTCTTTTATGACGATCAAAAATATATGTGTCAGAACTCTACTTGACATTAAAAGGCACAATTTATCTACTTTGTATTACTTTTTCATGTGATCTATAAAACCAGAATAACAATCCATCCTTTCAGAGATTCTACAGATTACTTGGAAAGAAAAAGTACTGAACATTTTTACAGTGCTCGATAAATTACATATATTAAATTGCTGTTGGTCTGATACATCAGAAAAATTCATTAGGATATTTTATGATTCCCTTTCCATTTGTAAATCTTGACCTTTCCATGAGTATCTAAAACTAAGAATAGTAGATCTCATTGTATGAAAGATAGACGTTATCTACATGAATTTGCTTAGTTGTGAAGAAAATTTATTAATCTGTTTAGATATTAAATTACAGCAAATGTCTGTATTTTCCTAAAAGTAATAGTTACTTTGAATGGAATTTTGAAATTTTTATTATTTCTTATTCTATTTAAAAATATTTAGCAAAATGTATTTATTCCTAATTACAATGTAAAATACTAATATGGTAGATGTATCCAAATAAGCAGTGATACCATACAGGTCTAACCATGTTAGCATTGATTGAATTAAAGAGGTCATTTAAATCTATAGATACAAGCTTTCTTATTCATAAAAATAGGTTGCTATTATGTTTGATTTCTGTATAATATTGCCATATCATAAGTATAGAATTTTATTTTTCAAATTGCATATATTCCAGTTTTTTGCATGTATGTACATTTGGTACAATAATAAAATCATTATACTTACAAACTCAGTTTCTTTAATATTTCATAAACTTTAATCTAGGAATGTTAAATATTCATTATGGATTTTTCTCTTTTTAATGAAAGGAATCATACTGTGCTTTGGGTTTTCTGTTGTATTTCATACACAAAATTGATCTGTGTGCTTATTTTCAAATATATAGCACACTGAACTATTTGGAAAATATGATACCTTTGTAAATATAAAATGGAATCACACAACTAAAAGCAAGAAATCTTACAGGGCAAGCATAATTCCTATGGAATGAATTTAGATGCTAGATTCATGTTTTAATGTAGCCACGTGGATCCTGAAATCCATCATCTTGGCCCAGAAAAAGCCATTGGCACAGTTGCAGAAAGGAAGCACAAAACAGAATGAACACCCTTTTCCTTGAATTCATATTCCAAGTATAACAGAATGTGGTGAATAATGAAGGAAAAATTCAGGAAACATTAGGAGAGAAACTACTTCCTCTAACAATATGGTCTTTGAAACCAGAACTCACATAAAGATTTATCAGTATTCATTGAGGAGTGCTCCCACCTTCAACTAAAAACCTGAGAAAACTCCTAAGAAAATTTGGGGAGCTATTCCATTTCTGCCAGTCTAATACTAATAAATATCTTTTATGTAATAAATATCCACTTGCTTCTATTATCCCAGATTTATTTTTTATTTATTATTTTATTTATTTATTTATTATTTTATTTCAATGTCAACCCAAACTTATCTCAAGAATGTTTAGGAAGGCTGGGCATGGTGGCACCTGTCTGTAATCCCAGCACCTTGGAAGCTGAAAACAAGAGAATCACTATGAGTCTGATCTGCATAGGGAGACCCTGTAGACCCAGTACTAAGTACATAAACAAAAGAATGCATTGCCAGCACACTTAGTTCGAAGATTACAGTCTTATGTACTACATAGTGGCCTGTCTGCCAGATTACAGGCAGGCACCATCACGCACAGGTTCAATCACAGTGTAAGTGCACCCTAGGGGTGGGACCAGCACTGCACACACGAAATTAAACCCCAGTTGTTGTTCTCTGCCTAAGCAGGTAGTCCATTGAGCTATCTGGCTGAGTCTCAAACAAATGCTTTTAAATAAATAACTCTTTTTTTCACTTATGAGTATATGTTCAAGTGGCATCCACTTCAGTATAAATGCTTCAAGTTTATCATTCTTAATAGCTGAGTAATACTCCATTATATAGAAATACCACATCTTTTTCAACCATTCCTCATGTGATGGACATCTTGTTTATTTCCAAGACTGTGCTATCACAAATTGTGCTGCTATAAACATAGGTACACATATCACTATGATATAATGTTTTCAGTTCTTCTGGGAAAATTCCCAGTGGGGAGACAGCCAGCTTGAATGGGATTTCCAGTTCTACTCTTCTGAGGAGTCTCCACACTGATCTCCACAATGGTTGTACCAGTCTACATTCCCACCAGCAGTGGAGAAGTGTTCCCTTTTCCCCACAACCTCACCAACATTTGTTATTGGTTGATTTCTTTATGATAGCCTTTCTTTCTGGAGTGAGATGGTATGTCAGTGTTGTTTTTATTTGCATTTCATGAATGGCTAGTGATGTGGAGCATTTTTTTCATATATTTATTTGCTTCTTTAATTTTGTCCTTTGAGAAGTGTGTATTCATCTTCTGTAAATATCATATAGTCTCCCTAGTATAAGAAGTGGAGAAAAAGAAATACAAATAGAAATGTACAACAACTATAAACAACTGAGTCAGATAGGGCAAAGTAAACAGCATATGCTGCAGGGTATTAATCAGCTTTTCTTCTGGATGGATAACAACCTAAGTTTACAGATCAAAATTGGAGAAATAGAAGAGCCACAAGGCCAGCCAACATTTTGGCCCTAGCCTTTCAAGTTCAGTCAAGACTCAGGACATAGGTGAACCTATACTGTAACATCATGAAACTCAGTTGAGCACCAAATTTTCTGAACAGGGAGATTATGGAGCCACAGAGGAAACAGTTTGATGTTCTATAGTGTGCCTGGGGAGAGTCACATGAAGAGAAAACTGTCTCTCAGGCTCTCACAGAGAGAAAACTGGTCAAGCATTGGCCATGACTCATGCACATGGATGACACAGACAAAGGATCTACAGAGTGAGGTACAGGATTACAAGATAAACCCTGAGGGGACTTCACTTACTTCATCAAAAACAAAAACTACATGTGTTGGTACATAGGTCTTGCTCTATCTAGGTCTTAACTATCTAGCAGAAAAGTACAAAAATGAGGTATACAACGTGGGGGCATAATAATAAGTTGATCTGTAAATGGCGACAGTCTACAACTTCTTCAGATAACTCACTATTGTCGTTGAACGCTGGACTGTGTTGGGTTATGTAGCCAAGTTCAGACACCTAAATTGGTTGGATGACAATGGAGTTCCCATCTTTGACAGATGTCGACAAAGGAAAGGGTATAGAAAAGGAGAATCCTGATGTGTGTGTATGGACAGTGCACTTGGGATAGATAATTCTGTGCTTCTACATAATTCTGTGAGAGGCAAGATTTGCACTAATGGTGGGTGGACAGGATATTATGTCAGCTTCTAGTACTATGGACAACCACTAGGAAAATAACAAGGAATAAAGTATTAATTATTGAATCTGTGATATAATTCAGGTACAAAAAATAAGATAAGTAAACAGCTACACTCTCTTAATTTACTTATAAGAGACATCTGCTATAATAACATCTGTGAGTATAATATCATGCATGAACCTTCTATGATACCAAAACATTATGAAAAGTTTGCAATGTATTAATTTATCAAATATGTCTTGTTAAGGTATCTTAAAACTGTCTCATTGATATTTCTACTTTAATAAAATAAAAAATAAATTAAAATAAATAAGTAACTCTTGAAAATTCAGTACATAAAACATAACACTGAGAGTAATTAAAAGGCTGGCAAGATAGTTCAATGATCTAAAACACCTGCTTAGGCAAGAGTAGGCCAATGTGCAGAGACCGTGGTTCAATTCTCAGCACCACATGCCACATCAACCCTGCCCATGGGGAGCTGAGCCAGCCACAAAAAATTTAAAAATATAAAAGAGAATAATTGAAGAAGTACTCTTAATTAAACTAAGTTCTTCTGATACCTCTAGCTTCAATTGATCTAAAAATAAAGAAAACACAACTGGATTTCTGAATTGTCAACTAATAACCTTCCTAAGAAATATTCAAATCCATCTCACTTTTAAAAGAATCCCAGTTTATTTCTAGACTCCTGTGTATATCTTACCTAAAGATATGTCATATGTACTCTACCTAAAATGTTGCAATATTATTTTGTATATTTTTAACAGATAAATCAATGCAATGTCCATTATTGTACTTAGTTTTTTACTTTTCACTTATCTAATGGTATATAATTGTAAATTAAGTTTTATTCCCCGAGTCCTTAATAATATTAACTAAAATCAAAAACATTAATATGTGCCAGGAACAGTTCCATTGTGTTTTTACTGATCATTTCTATGTGTATAATTGAAGAGAGTTTTAATTCTTATTGAAGTTCAGTATGTGAAAGGTACATACAAGATTTAACTTTGAATGAACATTTTCCATCTAATTAATATTTTGATTAAGTTAATAAACCTTAAAAGAAGGGCTCATTATAAGCATGCAAATGTGGTCTAAAGATCAACTGATGCCACCCAAGACATGAAACATTTAATTCAGAAATGAGTCTCTCTTCACATTTGATTTCTTTTTGTCATTCTTTTATTTCATCAAAATTAAAGAGTTCTGTGACAACAGGATAACTATTTCTTAAAAATTCATAAGTGTCTCTTTTATCTTCCCTAGTAAAACTGTTCAGTTCATGGTTTATAAGCTTATAATTGTTTGCAGTCACTGACTAGAGTTTCAGAAATAAAAGTAGCCCCAGGTAATCAATTATTAGGAAAACATCATATAAATCTTGCTTTTATCATAATTGGGTTTCTATGGGAAGCATAAAAATCAGAAAACCTGAAAAATACTGCCTAAACACTTATTTTTTTTCTCACTGCCTCTAGTTTTCCATCTTTTATGTTTTTGTGACACAATTCATAATGAAGAAATAACTGTTTGTTTTACAGTGCTGAGGGTAGAAAGCAGGGCTTTTTGCATACTAGGCTAATGTTCTACCCTGAGCTAAACTCCAAATCCAAGATATAGATGCATAGATAATAGATATAGATACAGGGATGGACAGGTAGGTAGATGATAGATAGATAGATAGATAGATAGATAGATAGATAGATAGATAGATGATAGATAGATAGAATAGATAGAGAGAGAGAGAGAGAGAGAGAGAGAGATGGATAGATAGATAGATAGATAATAGATAGAATAGATAGATAGATAGATAGAGAGAGAGAGAGAGAGAGAGAGAGAGATGGATGGATAGATAGATAGATAGATAGATAGATAATAGACATCTTATTTCATCTGCAGCAGGTCTTCATTGGCTATTTTTTTAAAGACTTACTTGAGTCTAAAATGAAAGTGATCTGCTGTCTCTAATCTCTAAAACATATGCACAAATCCAAGTATAAGATCTAAAATTATTACTGAATTATTATAAAATGTCTTTTTCAAGACATAAAGAAATTCTTATTCCAGTCTCTGCATATCTGGGTTCGATGATTCTTTCTTTTGGGGTATTCAGTCTCAGTCTAGATTTCTGTTCTCTGTCACTCAAACAACCTCCTTGTATTATATTGTACCTTTAACATAATTCTGGCAAAGAAGAGACTTTGAAATTGAAGGAAGAACTTGAGACTGAAAAATTTAAAATTTATTAGGAAAAGACAGGGCAAAGTAATTTTAGGAGTTAACCAGAAAGGCCAGTTTGAATGTTTACATTAAAACAATGTAAGAAATAAATGATGCTAAGTCAATCTTACATGTTGTTTTGTGGGCGATTAGTGCCTGTCTGTATTCTTCCACATATCCTCTGCCAAGGTGACATCACCAGAAGCTAAGCATCTATTGATGATGAAGGCATGACATTGGAGAAAAATTGCAACTTAGATGTTGCTTGGAATACAAATATTCTCATTGCTGTGCAAGACATTAAATCCTCTAACACTATATCACAGCAGCATGAGTTCAGCCCACACTGTTCAACTGACATACACAGATACATGGTTGGGTTCATTCACCTGAGCTTCAGGAGTACTCCTTGTCATGTTGTATGTGGTTCCCCGAACTTTTGGAAGAAATGATGAAGCAGAAACATGACTTTTCTATTTGTTTTTGGCAGTTCTTTTCTTCTTGATTATGCTACAACCATAATTAAATTCATGCCGATCCATTTTCTTAGCTGCTTGAGTGAAATCTACTGGTGGAAATGAAAAATCACTCAGCTCTCCTGAGCTTGTTTCATTCCTGGTACCACCTTATGATACAACTGTAATTTTCAAATGTTCAAATTTCCCTTTGCTGAACATCATTAATCCTTCTTTACTCAATATTTTGCATTGTTAATAGCTGAGTAATACTCCATTATATAGAAATACTACATCTTTTTCAACCATTCCTCATGTGATGGACATCTTGGTTGTTTCCAAGATTGTGCTATCACACATAAACATAGGTACACATATATCTCTATGCTACAATGTATCCAGATCCTTTGGGAAAATTCCCAGTAGGGGGATAGCTGGCTTGAATGAAATTTCTAGTCCTATTTTTTAGAGGAGTCTCCACACTGACCTCCCCAATGGTTGTACCAGTCTACATTCCCACTAGCAGTGGAGAAGTGTTCCCTTTTCCCCACAACCTCTTCAACATTTGTTGTTGGTTGATTTCCTTGTGATAGCCATTCTTTCTGGAGTGAGGTGGTATCTCAATGTTTTTGTTTTTGTTTTTGTTTTTTTTTGTCTTTTTGAGACAGGGTCTCCCTATGCAGTTCAGGCTGGCCTTAAGCTCACTTTGTAGCTCAGGCTGGTCTCGAACTCATAACAATCCTCCTGCCTCAGCCTCCTGAGTGCTAGGATTACAGGCATGCGCCACCACGCCCAGCTCAGTGTTGTTTTTATTTGCATTTCACGAGTGGCTAGCGATGTGGAGCATTTTTTCATATATTTATTCGCTTCTTTAATTTCGTCCTCTGAGAAGTGTGTATTCATCTCAGATGCCTATTTCTGAATTGGGTCTTTAAATTTGAGGGCCTTGTTGTATCTTAGTTCTTTATAAATTCTAGACAGTAGACCTCTGTCTGATTGCTTATTAGTTAGGATTTTTTCAAAGTTTGTGGGTTGTCTTTTCACTCTGTTGACAATTTCTTTTGACATGCAGAAGCTCCTTAAGAAGAATTGATCCCAGTTGTTGATTCTTTCAAGAGCTTCCCATGCGAATATATGTTTGTTCACGAACTCTTTACCTACCCCTATGTCTTCAAGAGTTCCTCCTATTTTCTCTTCCAGGAGATTGAGTGTTTCTGTTTTAACGTTTAGATCTTTAATCCATTTTGACTTTAACTTAGTGCATGGTGATAGAGCTGGGTCAAGTTTTAGTTTTCGGCATGTAGAAAGTCATGTTTTCCAGCACCATTTATTAAAGAGGCTATCTTTCTTCCATGAGCTTGTGCAGCCCCTTTGTCAAAGATAAGATGGCTGAGTGTGATTGTAGATGCCTCTGCATCTTCTAATCTATTCCACTGATATGCATGTCTATTTTCTTGCCAATACCATGTTGATTTTATCACAGTGGTTTGTAGTATAATTTCAAATCAGGAATTGTGATGCCTCCTTGTCTTGATTGGCCAAGATTGCCTTTGCTATTCCAGGTCGTTTGTGGTTCCAAATAAATTTTAGGATTGATTTCTCTATATCTGGGAGGTATGTTGGTGGCAGTTTGATAGGGATTGCATTAAATCTGTACAGCAATTTTGGGAGTATGGCCATCTTCACGATGTTGGTTCTTCCTATCCAGGAGCATGGAATATCTTTCCATTTTCTGAAATCCTCTATAATCTCTTTCCTTAGGGTGTTGTAATTTTCTGTGAAAAGATCTTTGACTTCCTTGGTTAAGTGAATCCCAAGGTATTTCATTTTCCGCGGTGCTATTGTGAAAGGTATTGTTTCTATTGTTTCCCTTTCAGTGAGTTTGTTATCTGTGTAGAAGAATGCTATTGACTTTTGCATATTGATTTTGTATCCTGCTATCTACTGAATTTCCCTATCAGTTCAGTAGTTTCGGTGGAATTTTTGGGGTCTTCCAAGTAAAGTATCATGTCGTCTGCAAATAGTGATAATTTAACTTCTTCTTTACCTATTCTTATTCCCTTTATTTCTCCCTCTTTTCTAATGGCTGTTGCTAAGGATTCCAACACTATATTGAATAGGAGGGGCGATGGACATCCTTGTTAACGATTGTCTTAATCTCTTTATCAGTTCAAGGCAAGTGGACATTAACATTTAAGATGCCATTTAAAGTTTTCCCTGTGCTGCATTGGGCTAAATGATGTGTTTTATTTATTTTTTACTAATATTTCAAAATGAAACATATTCGAACTTTCCTTTTCAGGATATTTGCAAGAAGATCTGCCTTAGATTAAGTTCAGTATGTGACTAATACCAGTCACTTCTCTTACTATCTCATTGTGGAAAGAATGTACTTTTCTCTCACACAATGCTGAGATTAGCCATGTGGAAAGTTAGCAGACATAACTCAATCAGAAGTTTGATCTCAAGTAGCGTCGTTTAACTTTCCTTCTGAATCTAGACATTTGCAGGGAGAATGTCTAGATTCAGAGGTCCAAAGAGTGCCTGCCCCTTTGGTATGATGTTTCACACACTTGCACTTGGATCAGATCAGAACCCAGCATGCAACACAGAGCTGGTCTCAGTTGACCCAACGCGAGGCAGAGGTCCAATTCAGGATTGACCATCTAACCTACAGTCTACCTGTAGGTCTATGACCAAGAAAACAAACATTTGATGATTTAAATGATTGCATTTTGGAGCAGTTCATTATTTAATATTATTGTGGCAGTCACCAGGCAGTGCAACCCCTAATGTTCTAATTGTTGGATATTTTTATGGTGCACAGATAAATGAGTTGAAAAGATTCATATATGTGACAAAGAAGGCACAGTACAGCTATATTAGGATGTGCACAAATTAATGATTTACAGTTCTCAGTAGCATTGTCTAGAATCATTGTATTTTACATTCAAATGTATTAATATAACATAATTTAATGGCTTAGCTATTAAAATAGAAAGATAAATAACAATCTCCTACAAGATATATCATTAAGGACCAGAACACTTGTATTTGCTATTTGATTTATTTATATATTATGAAGTTTGCTGTGAAATCAATTGATTGTCCTTTTTGTCTCAAGTTTTTTAATTAGTAGTACTTTATAGACCACAAGGTAATTCTTTTATATTTTCACATTAGTACTTGTGTGTATTATTTGGTAATTTTGTAGATAGACATGTTCCTAGACATGTGAATTTCATGAACCTTGAGGATTATTTTTAAGAAAAATGTCTAATACTTTATTTTTTTTATCCCACTGAGTAAGGACCAGGCTGCAAAATCAGGACGTCTTGTCCCCTAGTCATGGCCACAGCCTTTGCTGGCTGCCTAGCTTTGTGATGCTGATCATTTAGCTTTAAGGTTTTCTGTGAAGTTGAAATATAAAAACATACATGACATGATGAATATTGTGACTTAACACACAGGGAACATTTAAAAATTATTAATTCAGTTATGATTTATCGAATAAGACATTGTTCTCCTTACAGAGTCATTCCATATAGATTATGTTCATCATACTTAACATATTCAGTATGTGAGTTAGTTGGGATGATGAATTTTTATGGTAATGGGAAGTTTTCCCAAAACCTAAACAGATATGTGTGTGTGTGTGTGTGTGTGTGTGTGTATACATATGATATTCATGAAATATCTCTAAAATTAAAATTTAATGAAATCATCAAATAAGGATTCATAAAGTAACAAATTACATTCAGAAACCAGAAGAACATACATTTTAATATGTACCATTAGGCCGAGACTTCTGTGTCTGTCTATCCAGTTCCTTATGCATAAAATCTCAGCAGAGTGACAGGCCCCGCCCAAGTTGGAGACACTGTGCTTCTCACTGAGACGCCTTCCCTCGGAGTGTTCATTCTCCTTGAGCATGCTCTGTTGCCTCTCAGCATTTTTTTTTTTTTTTTTTTTTTTTGGAGTAACAGTGGAAAAGTTCGAGAATATCTTAGAAAATGTCATTTGAGGATAAAATACATCTGCACTCAAGTTTATAATTTTGTGACAGAGAATGATGGACATTTTAGTGTCTTGGATTAAAGCATAAATTTAGACTATTATACCATGAATTTTATGCTAATTTATGAAAGTCTCCACTTGTTTACAACCATATATTCAAAAATGAGCTGTTGGGGCTGGGGAGATAGCTCACTGGTTAAAGTGTCTGCCTAGTAAGCACAAGGACCCGGGTTCTATCACCAGTACCACATGTCAGGCTAGCCCCTCACTGAGCTGACCACCAAAACGAGGCGTGACGACACATGCCTGTAATCCTAGTGCTGGGGAAGCTGAGACAGGAGTATCGTTATGAGACTGGGCATGGTGGCACATGCATTTAATCCCAACTCTTGAGAGGATGTAAACAGATGAATCACTACAAGTGATTCCCTGAAAAATACAAAAAAAAAAAAAAAAAGAAAGAAAGAAAGAAAGAAAGAAAGAAAAGAAATATGTAAAATATTGGTTTTTATGAGTGACATATATGAAAGAATAAAAGAATAAATCACGTGTTTACAAGGTAACTTCTATGTATAATTTACAGATATTTAGGTATATAGTTGCTACCTGCTATAGTTATATAATTCTAACTTTAATAAATACTTGAAAAGTTTGAAATAAATTATTAAAATTTACACAGTACTATATAAACAACACTTCAGCGAGCTTTTCATAAGGAATGCTTTCTTTAAGAACTCTTCAGGATTTTTCAGTAGTCTTCCGTGAGTGTATTAATAATATTGTGCTGAAATGCTAATGCAGAAGAAATTTTCGTTCTTGACATTTTGTCTCTGAATCCAAGAAAAGAATACTTTGTCTTCTGAACATCTCAAAGTTTGAATAGCACAATTACTATGTTTATGAATCTACTCTTGTTATTTGACAGGCTTTGCTATTACAAGGAAGAAGTATATTTGAACCTTTTTAGCTGTGGAAAAGCATGTTTACAACCTGATGCAAAAAATGGCATGACCTAAACTGCATTTCTTCTATTGCTGTCCATTTACCAATTTCTGCTGCCAACCAAATATTCACTATTTATTGTCTCCCCACCTCACACATTCTTGTCTAAATGCTTTGCAATTCTTTAGCATTTGTAAAATAGCTCTTGTTCTGCGGTGGTAAGAAACTCAAATGTGATGATTTATTTTTCTACCTGCTAAAGTCTTCTTTCTTACCTTTAGAAGAAAACATATCAAAACTTTTCTGTATTCTGCCTCCACTTCCTATCTCTGCCCTTTCTTTTGAAAATATTCAAATAGGATTTACCCACAATACACCCCCTCTGCTCTGCAAGAACTCCAAAGAGCCCACTTTGCTGATGGAGCTGATAATTCTTTGTATCTAGCGGTACTTGACACTCATGAAGTGCTTGTTTCTCTTCATTTGCTCATAGAAATGTCATACCCGCTTGATTTTTATCTTATCCTTCTCTTTTTCTTGTTTTTTCTAGTCTTTTCAACCTGGCTTGTTAAAGTATCCAAGATTTTGTTCTTGGCATGCTCATCTTCTCTGTCTACACCATCACCCTTAGTGATCTTAGCCACTCTGTTGTCTTTAAATTTCCTCAAGAGGACAGGCCGCTAAAACTTTATCTTGAGCTCATTTCTCTTCCCTATACCCAAACTCGTGTGCCTGATAACTCGTTCATCACTTTCAGTATATATATATCTAAAGGGCACTTAAAATTCAATATCCCAAAACCGAATTTCTAATCTTTATTCAAAATTTTGATTATCTACATCTTTCCATTTTTAATCCATAGCACTTGAAACTGGTCACTTTACACATCTTTGAACTCATAAGCTCATTATAAAAAGTTTAGCAAACTCGTTATATAGGGTGTTTTTAAACATCAGGTATGATGAGAACAATAAGACTATCTCATATTTGTGCACTTCATTGCACTGAAGTGTTTTTTTTTTTTTTTTATGCAGTACTGACTTACTGGAAATGTGATTTGCACAAACAACATAGATGCAAAGTATTTGTAATGCCCATGCGATGATGTAAAATGTTTACATCTTAAAGAGATGAATGGCATGACATATTTCACATATTGGATAGGGCTGGATCTTTTATGAAGATATATGTAAATAATACATCTTACTAATCTACACCAATATACAAAACCTGTGACACAAAGTATACAGAGATATCTAATGAATATAGTGTTCCATCCCACTTGGTTTCTCTGGATAGTAATAAACAAGGGAGAAAATTAAAATTTAATGCTTAATGAGTAACTCAGGCATTATAAATTTCTTCCACATGGAACTGGAGAAGACATGTGTATGTTTGGGAACAATATTTGAGATGAATTAATAACTGATACTTGAAAAAACTACTGGAATAAAGTATATTGAACTTGTCAATGTCTCCTCCAAACAAATACATTGTGAAAATAAGGATCATGGGAAAAATGGCACAGCTACCTGGAATATTGTAGATTTAATATATAATTTGAAAAAAGTGCAACTTAGGCCATATCTATAAGTAGGTAGAAATCAAAATGGCAAAAAATGTAAAAACTTCTTATCTTAGGTCATAAGCTCCATTCAGAATTTGTTCAAATAATTAAGTAGCTCTTATAAAAGTATGGTTCATTTAATGTTAACAAAGAAGAAAGTAACACATTTCAATGAAAAGAAATCTTGCACTTACCAGACAAGCACTTCTTCTACTGAACTATCTCCCTGGCTCTTGATTGGCTTTTTATTGTTGAGCATGTCTGATTTTAATTTAACTAGTCCTAAAGAAGCTTATGCATACAACTTCACTTTGCATTAGTACAACAGAATTCCTAAGGCATCTTCACTTTACAAAAGGAGTGTTATTTACACAGAGTTTTGGAGAATAAAAGTGTCAGCAGCCTGACACAGCCCTGGTGGAGTCCTTTGCTGAATGCATCAAGCTCATGCCAGACAAATGGGGGACCCAGGCCTGCTATTCTATAAAGGCTCCCTCCCAATAGCCCCCTAAAGTTCCTACAAGAACTATGTTAATCCCTTTCAAGGTCAGTGCCCTCAAGGCCCTGCAACAGTCATGGTAATCTTCAGCTCATTGTATATCCACATTTGAAATTAAAGGGAGTATGTCACCTTAATGAGCAAATACTTTTGAAGGAGGAAATATGAGGTACTAGAAAGTTAAGTTACAAATGAGAAGGAAATTTTTTCTGCCAATAAATCCAGATCCCTCTGAGAAAAGAAAATCAGCAACCTCTTCAAGAAAGTGGAAAGTAGAAGATATTTGCCCTACAATATACATTTGTTGTCTTAAGATTTGTAAAAGACTTGTAAAACAGCTGAGAAATTCTCAGAAAAATACTGTACTGTGCTACACATGGTGTCGTATATCCGTAATTCCAGCATTCAGGAGGCTGAGGCAGGAGGATAGTTGCAAGTTCAAGGCCAGCCTGAATGACATAGAGAGACCTTGTCTCCAAAAAACAAACAAAAAATACCACACAGAAAAGTGCTCAAGGGAGTCAGGGAAATAGCTCAGTGGAATAAGCACTTGCCTGGCAAGCACAAGGTCATGAGTTTGATCCCTGGTACCACCCAAAAGCAAAAAAATAAATAAACATTTAAAAAAATACTCAAACCTATCCTACTTATGATTTGATCATTTCAGGTACACATTATCAGTGAAATCAAAATTACTGTTTAAAAATATCAAACATAAAACCTCTCTCATGCTTTAACATTACTTTTTCTTTTTTAATTTGACTTTTATATGAATCGTTTGTACCAAACCATTCCATTCTTCATGGGCAGTTTTTCCTTTCGTTATTCCCTTCCTTTTCCATTTCCTCCTCCCATCTCCATTGGCTGGTCCATTTCCTTATTGTAAAAGATCTACTTTCTTGTTTATTAACTTTTTATTTTACTTATTGATGTCTGATTTATTACACCTAAAATATGGTCTCAGGGTGCATCCATACTCTTACAAATGACTCCTTTTCTTTATCCATTTATGCATGGTTCGACATATAGGCTGCTTCCAAAATTTAGCTATTGGAAATTATCCTGATAGAAACATGCATCAGTGCCATCTGATGTCTGTAACAATTTTGTAAATATGTCTAGAAGAGGAATAACTGCATTAAATGGAATATCTAGTTTGATGTTTTAAGGAATCTCCATAACTGATTTCCCTAGTGGTCTTACCAGTTATTCCCACTTACAATGTAGAAAGATTCTTTTTTCTCACATCCCTGTGTCTGACACTATTTGATCTTTCTGAAGTAAATAAAAACTCAGTATTGTCTCAATTTGTGTCTCTTTAATGATCAGGTGTGTTGAAGATTTTTTTCATGTTTTATTGGCCATTAGCTTTTCTTCTTCTGGGAAGTTTTAATCATTTCAATGATCGATATTTTTATTGGGTCTTTTATTTTGGGGTCCTTAATATATTGGACATCTTTTCTATGCATTTGATGCAGGGTCTTATTTTGCAGACTGAACTCGTAGTGATCCTCCTGTTTTTAGCCTCCCCAGCTCTGGGATTATAGGCATGCACAACCATGCCTAGACTCCATCACTGGCTCAGCACTCCCAGAGGCAGGCCAGAGGGGCTCCAGTCCCTGCACTTACCTAAGCAGGTGTTTAGTCCCCTAAGCTATCTCACTGGCCCTGAGATTTTGTATGTTCTAGACACTCATCTTTTGAGTAATAGCTGACTTCTTTTTTCCATTCTGTAAGTTACAATTTAGAATTTTGAGTTTAAATTTCTTGTTTCTAAAAATGAATCTCCTAAATGTAATTAATGTTACCAATTTCTGAATGATTGTAGAACACAACTGAGAATATGAAAATATAAATATATGATTGTAGAACATAATTGAGAATATTAAATGTAAATATAAATAAGTATTCATAAATGCTTTGTGAGGTCTTTTAAAGGTGATGGCAAACACTCACTTTATGAAAATTTTTATCTTTATGCAATTAAAACGTATCAGTGTTCTATGTACATATTTTTATCTATACACAATTGAGCTAGAGCTTTCTGCATTTTTCTTAAAGTTTTATTCCATACCAATTATAGTCCTCTTGTGTCCTGTGACCCAGGTAGTCCACAATGGTGTCCCTTTGCTAAGTGTGCAAGAGAATGCACTAGAGTTAAGTCGTCATTACTGTAGTAAGAGTGTGCTTCTGTATGAATCTGCTTTTAGTAACTTGGCACATGACCAAACCAGACACTTGCTTCTATCACTTCCAGACATGTAAAGGAACCCTAAAGATTTTAGGAAATAAGTAAGCATAAGCTTAAAGCGCACAATGTTAAAGCTGAAAGACTATAACATACCACCTGTCTGACATCTCCATTTATTTATAGCTCTTAGTTATAAATGGCTTCAATGAGTGTGATCTAGGACTGCAAAGTGAGCTGAATGAGGAGTTAGGAGGTCCAGGCTGCTTACTCTATCATTTGCTTGTGCATCTAAAAAGTGTTCTTAACTATTCTTCTTTTCATTTTCTGCATGTATGGAAGTGAGCAGCAAAAAAAAAGCTAATGAATAACACTTTCAATTAGACTATTATAACAGTTGTGAAATTGCATTAATATTCTAAAGTCCATCAGGGCAAACACTTCAAACGAATGGACAGATAAATCAAGAATATAAATTGTATCTTGATCGTGATGTTTTAAAAATTAGACCACATTCCCTTTGAACTTTCTTCCCATTTTGTAATATCTATTTACATTTCTGATTTTATTTACTCTTTCAGCTTTTCACACTAGGGAGATCAACACAGTAGTCATACATGTGATTCTGATTAATTGCACTTAGGACTATGGTCTCAAATTGCAGCCATTTGTGTATAAAAGTCTCAAGTTTATCCTTATTTATGATAGGAATCTATATCTATCTATCTGTCTATCTATTTATGAGTTAAGATAGTTAAGATAGATATACTACTAATTTCTTTTAGCTCATTGATAGGAAAGGTTTATGCTAATAATGTTTGGACACTTAAATGCCCCTCTCTTGTACCCTAAGTAACTAATTTAAATATAACAACATGCAATGTATTAACCATCATTACTTTTCCATTATCTGTTTTGAAATTTTTTTATCTAAGATAAATTTTTTTAATCAGATCACAAAAATATAGGAACAACTATGTTTGACTATAAAATCATCTGTAATTCTCACAGAAAAAAAATATATTTTACAAATTAAGAATACTCACAAGAACAGGTTATGTCTAAATGAGAAGATAGCATTTTTTCTGGATATCATGTAAGATGATTAATATCACCTCCATCTTCTGTTACTATGTTTTTGCAATCAAAAAAAGACATGTATACACTCTCTCTCCTTTACAGAGGAGGTCACTTTAATGATAGTAGGGACTTGCTTGCCATTGCATTGCCAAAATTGCATCAAATATAATAATAAGTCCCTGATTCATCTCTGTGTCTACTGCACCAACTTTGTGTACCCTCAATTCTACTGTTCAGCTCGGTCTGTAGGGTAATTTCAGATCACTTGTCAGCTCAGATGTTCTTGGGATTCCACACTGCACACATGGAGCTAGAAAACTAGTGTGTGTGCCTGCTGCTCATCAAGTAATAAGTGGAATGAACCGCTACGAAAGGACATGCCGGTACCTTCATCAACTAAGAAGAAAACAAGCAATTAACAAACAACTTTCCTAAAAAGCAGATGGGCAAAGGAAGAACATGTGTTTAGTTAAAATGTGCTGTCTTAAAAATGCCATAGAAAATCCAAATAGAATTTTTCAAAATTTATGGTCCGGGAATAACATGTTGAGTTATTCATGAGTTTGTGTTTCAATGAAGGGCATAAACAAATAGGAGATAATTAAAACTTTGAAACTAAATGAAATTATTATAGCTCTGTCATATATCCTGACAATGATAGTAAGTCTGTCTCAACACTAAGGTAAAAATCTGTTTAAGGAATACATTTACCCAGAATCTAGCAAGTAACCAAGAATCTATTCCTTTCACAATCACTTTATTTTTAATATATTATATTACTTTATGTGGTATAACTGGTGGGTTTCTCCCTGAGCTGAAAATCCTCTGCTTCTGCAGACACAGATAGCAAGCATCATAGGTTATTCTTCTAAAAAGAAAGTTATCATGAAAAGGTATGATTTTGTTATGTTGCTATAGAGAGACCGAAGAGATGTCCACTAAATTAAACTGTATTTGAACCAAAGTTTTCACTCATTTAACATTTGGCTGAAGTATTATTACACATCCATCTTTCCATGTACAAAATTAAAGGTTTTCTTGTATTTTGTGTGAAAAAGCCTTGAGTTCGACATGTCAACACCAGAATACTTAACTGAATAATGAGACTGTCAGTCACTCTCCCACATCTAAATTTGATTTTTCTTGCCATATGTTTAGCCATCTATGGAAGAATGTGATAACCCCTTTCTATTAAGCCTTAGTAGTTTCCAGTAGGCCTGAAATAATATGCATAATTTTAATTTATCTATCCTTTGTAAGGTATACATTAAGAATTAGAAGGCTGTCCCATTCTTAATGCAGTATAAAATCATAAACACACAATAAAAGAAATATTGCAAGCACCAGATGCTTTTAACACAGCCAAAACCCATTAATCTTCCATTTTTCCACCCACAGAATAGGAAATACAATAGGTTTTTCAAACCGTCTAGTTCAATAAAGTTAGATAATAGGGAACAGGAAGATCTTTTGCAAATGGAAGGAGATGAAAAGGGAGAGAGGTAAAGGGAATGAAAACTAAAAAGCTGAACTTTCTTATGTATATGAGTTTACTGTCTCATAAATACAATCATTATCTACTGGAAACAGGTACAAGCAAACATTCATAAAAATAAAATACAATAAATAAATGCAACTTTTTAGTTCAAGCACTAATGTAAATTTGAATTCTTTCCCTCATTACAGCAAACGTTGATACCTGGGTCCCTTGGTGGCCCCGGGAGCATCTGGGGTCAGCCAAGCAGGTAGTTTTGCCACCCACTTCTGTCTCCACTTCCCGCTTTTCACAGATTGATCTATGTGAGTCTGCTCTTAAGCAGGTCAGAAGTCTGAAAATCAGCATCGAGGTGGAAAACCCTTTTATCCAGGGAAAGTTAAGATTTGTATGTCACTCTTCCCTGCACAATAATGAAGAATCTTTTCTCCCAACTCCTACCATGAACTTCACTGCGAAGTTTACTCTCTCATCAGGGTTTTCTTCATTTTATTTTGTTTTTTAATTTTTAAATGTTTTATGAGCTGCTGTCTCCAGTCCAACAATCAAATTTCAACTCATTTTCCTAAAGTTCCTTTTTTCCTCCAAGTAGTATTCATTATTTTGTTTCAAGGAATAGAGAATAACAAAGGATGTTCTGTATTTTTTTTTGTCTAGTTGTCTTGTTCTACTTGATAACATTTTAGACATTTAAAAAAATTTTCAGTACTTCACACAAATTATATCTATTCTATTTGCAAAGCTACAAGTATAATATATATATACATATATATATATTATACTTGTATAATATAAATATATATATATGTATTTATATATGGTTAAAACATGACTCAAATCCAAGTGCAGAACAATTAAATCAACTGAGCTGCTTCATCTGTGCCTTTCCTATCAGTATGATCCTCCCAAGGCAGCCATTGCTATGAACTCCATTACCTGTATTTATGCTTCTTAACAATGACATCATGCATTTGTCCTTTGTTCACACTACAAATGTTCGGTTTGCGGAGTTGTATAGGGCCATTAAAGCATGATGCCTGAAACTGAGTGAAAAGTGTGAGGTGAGTTCCTAGACTGTGGGGAATTAGCCCCTCCCAGCTCTGGACAGGATTCACCACAGTCAGCCTTGTGGGGACATGGATACGGAGAGTTTTCTGATCCTGACAATCAGGGGTGCAATTTGGAATTTTATGGATGAAAGTACAAGATTTGTATCCCACTCAAAAAGTCAGCCAAAGGAAATTTACAGAGTACAGAAAAGAAAAAAAAAATACAATATATGGTGCTGTGTTCTTCTCTGATGAAAGCTGTCTTTGTGCCTGTTTACTAAGGACTTGTCTAGTCCTATGTTACCAGTGATTACACTCTTAAGAACACAGGACCAGCCAGACAACTCAGTGAATTAAAGCACCTGCTTAGGGAGATGCAGGGGCCAAGGGTTCTGTTCCCGGCCTGCCATGATGGTGATTGAGACTGGGCATGGTGTCACATGCCTGTAATCCCAGCATTTGGGAGGCTGAAAACAGGAGGATCACTGCGAGTCCTATCTTTGTAGTGAGACTCTATATACTGTGTACTAAATATGTTTTTGAAAAATAATAGTGGCGTCCTCTCACTTTTTGTAAACATCTGATTATTTTACAACTGTTGAAATGTAAAGCCTTTAGTAGATCAATGCCTAAATAACACCATTTAATTCTATTAAATGCCACAGAACATTTTCTGAATTTGTGCAGGATTTCTCATTTCTGTGTTTCAGAGGTTTTCTTCTATGCTTATTTGTCTTTACTCTGAGTCCCAGGATTCTCAGCAACTTTCATGGTTTGTTTGCCATTTCACAGGACCAAGTACCATTAGAAATGGCAAGTATGAAAATGACACAAATGGTGAGAGTATTTTATTTCTCATTTCTCCTCTCTTTGTTAAGAGAACCATGTAAGCTATTTTCATCAAGAGATTCTGATCCGATGTAATTTTCCTTCCTTATTCATCAAAAGCCATCCAAATGGATCCCAGTAATCTATGGATTCTCCTATATGCCTATTTTATGGTTTTCTTTGGCCCTGAATTTATATACCTTTTCTAAGAGAGTATCTATAATTTGTTTTGGCAATCTCTCTGGTAATGTATCTTCCAGATTTTCTGGTCATTTAGACCTATGTAAAGTTGTTATTTTTAATGCCCTGGTCTCTTCATTTCTTACCTTCTGCCCTCCAGGATACTTCCACCACTCATGTCCATTCCCCTCACACACCATGTCATTATGTGAAAAGGCAAATCCTACGTGAAGTCACTGCCAAAATCCAGCTCGTACTTTGCAGTTGACTCCTTTAATAACCTGATTCCAATACTTGGCCCCAGGAAGACTTAGAATGTCTTGATTTTAACATTCTTGCACAACCCTTGTTTCCAATCATGTCCCCATTCTCATATTTCTGCCTAAATTCTTCTATCTATCATTACATGTTCTGGGTCCATAGTTTCTCACCTGTCACAAGCTTTCCTCATTTAATAATACAATCTTCCTACAAAACCTCAACATTTATTCAAATCATCTATTTTCCACCTCTGTACCTACATCAGAGTGGTCAAAAGTGGCTGGAGATAAACACAACCTCATTGGCAGGTCTCACTTTAAATTCATGATCACTAAGCTCAAATGACAGGTATTTACTGGCATTAGGCTGTAACTCCCTTGATGTCCTTTATCACTGCAATATATCTTCTCTCCATACCTGTGATCTTTCTCTATACTTTGTCTTAGAGCTTGTATCTGAACTTTTTACTTCACTGGGGAAAGAGAATCCATGCATGCTCTTACCTGAACCACTTATGACTGAGCTCATAGTCTCCCCTTTCTGTTCTATGATGAGGAATCCTGCCCATGCAGATAACACAGGTTCAGTCCTTTCCAAAGAAGTTATCAGCTTCTTAACTGAATCTTTAATGTATCTACAAATTTGTCTTCCTCTTGCCCTACACATTTCTAACATGCTTCTAAAATTCTTATCTTTGAAAAGACCATCTTTTCATACTTCCTCCTGAAATTCTCTCATTTTCATTTTCTTTCTTTTTTTTTTTTTTTTTTTTTTTTTTTTTTTTTTTTTTTTTTTTTTTTTTTTTTTTTTTTTTTTTTTTTTTTTTTTTTTTTTTTTGTGGAACCAGGGATTGAACTCAGGCCCTTGAACTTGCCAGACAAGCACTTATTCTACTGAGCTATCTCTCAGGCCCTTCATTTCCATCCTTTACAGAAAAATGGCTCCCTTCTTATCTTTTTGTTCTTCTCAGTCGACTATGGTGAATCATTTACTTCTGTGTCCACAAAGATTGTACCTGTCAAGGGCATGGACAGCTCCCACATTAGTATATCTAGTAACCATTTCTTATCAGTGTCTTATCTGACCCATCAGCTGCAGAATATTCCTTTATCCAGGAAACATTCCTTCATCTGACATCACACTTGACTTACATTCATTGTGACTCCATGGATGTTGTGTCTTCCTCTTGCTAGTTCTTCTCCCTGGTCTTCCCTATGAACCTTCCTGAAGGCTCAGTTTCTGATCATGTTCTCTTTTTTATATACTCAATCACTCCAATTCATAACTTAAAATACCATGTCCATTCAATGACTTCAAGTTTTCATATTCATTCTTGACCATTCTGCTAAAATGTCAGAACTACAGCTTCAAATTATTAATGTCCAGTTGATCTTTCTAACTTTTTTCTCAATATTAATATGACTATATCTTCAAATCTATTTTCAAAAACAAACCAAATCAGTCAGGAAAAACAGAAAAAAATTTAGAATGTTTCTAGATATCTGCTAATATTGTATGGTGAATAGAGATTTTCCATACACTTACTGCCCCTTCATAAATAGTGTCCTCTGTGTACCGTCCCCAACAGATCTGTGCAGTTTTAAAATTAATGAGTCTACACTGACATACAGTCATCCGCAGACCACTGTACATTAGTAATATTGCATAGTTTATGGATTTGGCCAAGTATTCACTGTTTTGCGTATACAGATCATTTTCACTGACCTATGCATGTTGGATCTGAGGGTTTATATCTACGTACCTTCTTTTCAGTTTTGCTGCAAATCTACAACTGTCACATAAAAGATACAAGAATTGTTACTAATCTATTCTCATCAATTTATATCTGTTTTGCATTTAAAGTAAATTTTACTCTATGGTCAGAGTAAACTTTATAAAGTATACAGCAATTTGACAAATAGAATGTAATAATGTATTTCTTATTAATTAGTCTTTTAATGTTCACTTATTTCAATGTACAAATTTTTGCATTTCATAGTTTCTGAGTCAAATTTTGAAGTGACTTTTCATTAAAAGATGCAACAATTCTCCCAAGGTTTTTCTTTATGTACACTTGAATATATTTTCCATGCTAGTTTATTCTTACATACAGGGTGATGTTGAAATTCAAATTCATTTTTGCTCTGACTCACAATTACAATTACAGTAGCAGTTATGACAATGTCACTTATTCAGCTACTCATTATGTCTCCACTTATTGGAGATATTGTCTTCACAATATCCTAATATGAAGTTGGCAATTTTCAAGCTGTAACATCACCTGTGAACCAATGACACATATTTACAATGGATTTAAAATACATATTTAATAGTCAATATAGGTGGGATTCATTCATCAATTTCTCCACAATGATCCAGAGTATTCGTAGAAGTGTCTTTCTTTATGAGCTTAGAATCAACTTGTTCTATTTTGACATTGCAATAATACAAGGTTTTACCATTACTTCAGTTAAATGCTAGGTAAAGACTCACTTGCCATTCCTTTCTTAAGGATACTTTCAATCATATGTCATAATTCAAAACTATCTCTCAAAGCATGAATGTGTGTATAAATTGCTAAGTCTCAATTAGTTAGTGTGTGTGCAATATTGACTCCTCTACTTTCTAAGTCTTTCATCTCTTTAACTTTCACTCTTATACCCTATATAAAGAAGATCAATTTAGAAAAACTTCACTACATTTACTGGAAGAAATAAGTCATATTATTCATATCAGCACCACACAGCAAATTTTACACATCATTATTTCTCAGGTAAGAAGCCTAGAGAAAGCATAATTAAAAGTTCTTCTAGTTATTTTTATTTTGATATTCACATAAACTAAGAGATTATATAGATAATCTTCAGTGTCGTGAATTCCACCTTCTTAAATTACCTATTTGCTGAACTATGGTTCTAATCCCACAGTCATTTCTTAGCACTTTCATCCATATAATGGCACACATGCAGGGCAGTGTCCCAGCTGAGAGCCAGCGGGGCTCTGCTCTGCCTTCTGTAAACACACCTCCTCTGTATGGTGTAGTCAGTACTGCATTTTTTATTTGTGTGCTTTCTACTGGGGCTTCGTTGTTTACAATGACCCAGAATGCTGGAGTGCTCGTGAGTACATGTGCATGCATTGATCCTGAGTACAGGGAAGCGGCACAGAGTGTCAGGGGATATCCGCATGCTACATGAATTTCCCTCAGATATGTCTTTTAATGTTTGCCCAGAGTTCAATGTTAGTTGACCAAAAGTTACACATCCAAAAACCAGAAGAGGAAATTTGAAATCTGTACTTGAGACTGTCCAGGGACTTGTTACAGTAACAGTTAGCATGCATGAGAAACCTAAGGAAAGGTGACAACATTGCTAAGTTTTTAGCTTCATGACTTAAAGATGGATTTATAGAAAAAAATCAGTGAAGGAGACAGTATCATTTGAGGCTGAAATCCAAAGGAACTTATGATCACATTACCCAGCATTAAAGAAATGGCAGCCCTTTTCTGCTAATTATTATAAAGAAATCAACTGGGTAATCAGTAATATATAAGTTTACTTGTTATGCCATGCAACATTAAATAGAAACACACTTAAAAGC
The DNA here is from genome assembly GCA_004027165.1 of Ctenomys sociabilis. Taxonomy (NCBI): domain Eukaryota; kingdom Metazoa; phylum Chordata; class Mammalia; order Rodentia; family Ctenomyidae; genus Ctenomys; species Ctenomys sociabilis. Next base: position 83,756 of record PVKA01001359.1, on the reverse strand, counting down.
AAGTTATTTATTTATCAGCTGATGAAAGTGTTTTTACCAGAAGATTGTAGGGACCTAACATTGTGTTTCTGCTAGGAGCAATGGCTGCAAAGTCAGTAATTCACTGTGAATGATGACGTTACGGAGTACAGCTAAGATGAGCAGCAAAATCATGTGTGCCTAACATTTATAAGTAATGTCCCCGATAAGAGTGTTTAAAAGATTTCTTATTCTTCTAAATGATAGCATCTCTTCCAAAAAAGGCAGAATAAAAACTTAAACACTCAATCTGATCATCTTATATCGTATAAGATCCTGTTATAGGTCTGTAAATAATGTGGCTGCTTTGAAGTACACAATACCATTTTCACTCCTTTTTGATTCTTATCTTTTTTGTTCACTTATACCAAAGCAAGACCATAACCATAAATTCCATCCACTCATTCCTCCCAGAAATACTTTAAGTCTTTTCTATAAGTTAAGCACTGAGGTGGATACCAGTAACATAATATAAATATATGATCTTTCTGGCATTAAGAATCAGCAAAATCATTTTTAACTGATGGTAGACAGTTTTAATGGAGTCTACCTTCTTTGTAATAAAAGGAAAAAACAAGATTAAAGAAAATAAGTAAAGTGTCACAAGGATATTTTCCTACTATGGCGCTCCCTAACAGTGCTTGGCTGTGGATATTTCACAGCGGCAAAAGGAATAATTCATTTGAAATTTATCTACCTGTCACTTTTAAGTTTTGAACATTTGCATTACTCTTCAAAAGTACATCCGTGTTTTGATTTTCTGTTTGTAAATTAGTATTATATTCAATGTAGTATGAACAGAAATAAGAAGAGAAAATTACCCATAGTGATCCAAACATGTTAAAAACTGAGTAGCTGAATTCATTAAGGTATTTGAAAAAATTTGTTTTTGATTGCTTATACTTATTCAAACAGTAAAATAATGCTATTTTTGTTCCAGTCTTATACATATGAAAGATCTGGTAGAAAACACAGCTGAGGTATGAAAAAAAAAAAACTATGAAGTTTGAAACATGAATTTCAAGTGATTTTGTTCATGTGACAACATATTACACCAAATATTTTATATGATTTTCATTATTTAAGAAAATGGTCTGTTGACAGCTATTAAAACGTGCTATTTTCCATACATTTATATAAAAGTCTGTGTGTAATTCATTTTTATGAGTATATTTATTCTCTCCCCAAGGAAAGGTATATGGGCTGGTTTTGAGAGGACTTGATAGGGATCTTAGACTTTATCTAGTAAGTAATAGAAATGTTCTGATACTTTTAGTCAGTAAGTGGTTTCATCAGAAATGAGTCATAGATAAGTTTGGCTATGATGAGATAAACAGAGCTACAGAGACAAAATCAAGCGAAAGACTTATGCAATATTTGGCACAAGAGCTGATATGAGACAATCGCAGAAACAGGGCAATAGTTATGACAGATATAGAGATGATAAAAATGAGAGATGCAAAAATGATACACTAAGCTTTGGAATCTTGAAGACTATTATCACTATTTGTGCATGTTTGTATAATCTTTTAAATTGCACCTAGAAAATTGAGGTTTTTAGCTTAGCTCAAAACATGTTTTATTCCTTAAGTAACATTGTCAAGTTTTTCAGTGAGGCAGAGAAGAAGTGAAAGAGTGGAAAGGGGTGTTATTGCAATTTATTTGGGTACAGAGGATCTGAAGGAGAGGGGAGATCCTCTGACCTGAGACAGGAAGGTTAGGGTTTTATGGAGTTTTGCTAGGGATGGAGTTTGAAGGGCAGGTTTACTTACACGCAAGGAGGTGACTGGGGCTCCCTTGTGTGCACAGGAATGGTATCCAGGACTGTGGTAGGGAAGAAGGAGGAAGTGGTCATTAGGAAGATAAGCTGTTGTTTTGGGATACAGCCATGTGGAATCAGGGCTATGACAATTTAGTAGTTCATACTTGAGCTGGAACCTATCAGATATAACAGTCTGGATTCCTACAAGAAGGCAAATCCATACCATTTGTCAGACCAAATGCTGGCATTCACCTATAAAACTCCTTTGTTGTGCTACCCATTATTTCTGATTTTAACTCTATGGCTAGCACAGTTAGACTGGCTGTGCTCCTGACTCATTGGCTAGCAATTCAAAGAAATGAAAATGAGTGTTATAAATTCTTTGCTTTGAATCTGGAAAGTTTCCTTTGTGTTACATGATTTAAACTTTTTCAAATCACATGTTATGAATTACAGACAGATTCATGTTTAGATCTTGATATTTTAGGGGAAGAGAAACTCAGAATACTACCTAAGGCTATAATTCTCTTCATAATTGCTGTGCTGTGGTTCATGGTATATGTCATAGAAGACTGAGTGCTATGAAGCAACCTTGTTGGAATAATTGAAGAAAAACAGATATAATATGCTGTTCCATATAGTTTTTCAGTTAGCTAGGGAAATGAGGGAGGAAAATATCCATTCAGTCTTTCCCCATCAGTAAATTGGATGCTTTGATAGTTTCCATGTCCTTAAATCTTACATATCATCTACTCCTAAATAATCATCTTTACTGAGAGTCTTAATTCCCTTCCTTCAGAAAAGGAAAAGCAGCAATCATTCATTTTCCTAATCTTCGTCCTCAGCCTGAAGCCAGAATGCCTTGAGTCTGACCTCAAGGTAGACGTGGTTCAGAATCAAGTCATAATTGTAGTTGTGTCACTGAGCTCCAAAAAAAGCCAACAAATGGATTTAGCCATCAAACATCATACTGTACAAGAGAGTAGTATGAAAACCTCAACCTATCACCAGGAAAGAGTCAGCCCTCATAGAGCTCTGTATCCCAGCTCAGGCATTAGAAATGAGATGCTACTGCTCACCGGCTTCTCTCCATTCCAGCACCAACATCCATGCCCAGAGCTTATCTTAATTGGATCATTTGCATTCAAGGCTTGCTCATTGAGAGAAATCTCAGATTTCTCAACAGTTTGAGATTTGTTTTGCTTGGTAACTTTAAACTTACCAACCCTAGAATTAAAATAAAAGAAGGAAAAATTGGAAGTGAACATTTTATCACATTATTTATTCAAAACCAAGATGCATTCAGCTATATTATGCTTCACATTTGCCAGAAGAGCATTTTAAAATATAGCATAATAAAATTCAATAGTCTTATTCATCTGCAGTAATCAAATGTACTAATAAAAGGTAAACAAATTCAGTAAATTATTCTTTAAGAAACACCCACAATCATTAGCATAAACTTCTCTTTGTTAAAGAGTACTATTTAATATATAAAACTGAAAGTCTGACTTCTTTCATTCATCTCTGGGCTTATATTTAGGAAGATGAAATTATAAAACAAATACCTTTGCTTTCCAACCATGTTTATGATGCTTTCTTAGGAGCCCTTTCTCTCCTGTCTTGTACCTTTGTAAAATATGATCATAAACATATTTCTTGTCTTAGTCTTTGTCTATTGAATTCTAAATTATTTGAAGGTATGGGTGTATTTTCTTTTTTCCTCCTTAGTTATCCATAGAGAAGATGGCAAATAATTTTGTCACCAAAAATATAAAATATATTCTAGGAAAAGAGATAAAGAAGACTAAAATATATGCCTAGTACTGTTGTTCATACATTCAATGTAGAAAACTGTGACATGGTATGGTATATCTTACTGTAACAAAAATAAAACATGATTATAGTACAATAGCATCCTTAATTCCTAATGTCAAGTTTTTACTTGTACTCATGTGTGTGACATCTATAATGTCATTTTATCTTGTATCCCATAGCAGTCAGTATTAGCGTCTCAGTTATACAAGAAGTTAATAGACACAAGCAGTACCTATGCAAAAGTTGCTCAGTTTCCAGGAGGCAGGAGAGCTAGGGGAGAAGATCATCCATCTCAGAAACTGATATCCTAAACACTTATCTATGCTGCTTCTGAAAAATCTAAAAAAGATAGGTGTGGGGATTATCTTGAACACCAGCAAAGAAATATTTCAACTAACTGGAACATTAAGGAGTTGATTCTAGAGGAAAGATCTGAACTGAGCCATTTGTGAATGAGTAAGAGCAGCAGACATGCCCATTGTAGGAGGTGTCATCTAGCAGATGCCGCAGTACACAGGGAGCTGTGCTCATATGTGCCTACGCCAAGTCTGCAAAAATGTCACGGTCATCCTGGCTTTCCGACAGTGAAGCAGCTCGTGTGAGGTGAATGCAGCCGTGGAGTAATGTTCGGTGAGGACTTGCCTAGCTTCCCGATGGAGAGCAAGGAGCTTCATTACTAAAAACCTTGAAGGTGATGCGGGGCAGTCCTGTCATTTGCGATACAGAGCATCAACTCTTGTAACTCCTTGTGTCCTTCAGGAAGGAATAAACACCAAGCCTGTAAAAAAGGCCTTCAGGTTTAAAGAGGCCCATTCCTTTGCTAATGGAGATAATGTATTATGCAGGCTGGAATTCCCATACCTGGTACCTGGATGGTTGCTCTTTCTACCTGCTATTCCTTTTTTTTTCCTGTGTTTATGACAGGGTCTACAGGGTCTCACTATGTAGATTGGACTCTTAATGATTCTCCTGCTTTCAGCCTCCCAAGTACAAGGACTACAGCTGCACACCACCAAGCCCAGTCTCAGTAGCCATCTCAGAGTGCCCCGGGGCAGGGCTGGCAGCGCCTGTGTGGCAGGCCCTAGCCACTACGCTCTGCCTAAGCAGGCACTTTAATCCTCTGAGTTATTTCACCGGCCCTAAGTGTCAGTTTTAAATTCAGTCATTCCACATTTATTTTCATGCTAGGTCCTGAAACACAAAGAGGAATGCAACCCAATCTGAACTATGGAAGAACTTAACTTTGTGGAAGAGAAGATTCAGTGGACATTAATGGCAACATCATATTGAATGTGGTATGCATAGTGGTATGACAAAATAAAATAAATGCCCCAGAGTGCAGGAAAAGCTTACCCAAAGAAGCCACACTGGAGACACTAACTCACAGGAAGGTTGGTGCCCTTGCCGCCTCGAGGGCTCACATCAGCCCCACAGCGTTGTGCCAAAGCCCTCCCTACACCCTACCCGACAAGTGTGATCTGCACTGAGTTTCATCTTTTGACTGTGTGGCTTTGGGTTTTAAAGGAGATGGAGATGTTGTAAGTTTAAGTCAGCCCAAGTAGGCACTATATTTGGCATATTTTTAGGTCCAAATTTTACATTTTTGCCTTACAGCAAGAAGGACAAAAAGCAATATTGATAGAATCTGATATTGGTATACCTACCTTAAAACTAGCAGGGAAGAAGCCCTATACTACAATAAATATCTTTTAAAAGCATAATATAAATGTAAATGATAATTTTATGAACTAAATGGAGATACTAATGCTTTTATGGCCAGTGTCAAGAGTTCATTGATAATGGTTCTATACATCGTGCTGTCTTGAGTTCAGACAATCTTATTATAAGAAATATTATAGATTTTTCTGGATAACAACCAGGAAGATCATATATTCTTATTGTGGGTCAGAGCCTAGAGTTCATGAAAATTATATATTCTGTCTTATTACTGGGGCTTAGGTTGAATAAACATTTCACTACTTTTATAAGGAAATTAATTTTATTGATTTGAAAACTAAACCTAGATAAATTTAACAAGTAATCTTCTTGAAGTTCAAACTGAGCTTTACTTTGAAATTAGAGCAAACTAACTCACAGTGATATTATTATCAATAATAATAGTGTAAAAAAATTGGGACCAAATATGTTTATATTTTAGAAATAGGAATTATTAATTTTTCTAAAACATGCATAGAATGAGTTATTTGAGGTAAATTATGGGACCGATCATGTATATAGTTATTATTTTCTAGAGCAAGCTAGTAACTTGTATCATTGGTTCTTTAATTAAGAAAGAAGTCCCGTCCTTGCATTGAAAACAGAAGGTTCTGGGGGTTCATGAGATTCTGTGAGGAAATCAATTTGTTACTTTCAGCACCTTAAATATCAAACACATTTCTGTGGTTTGTTCCAAAACACATTGATATATTACTTCTTGGTAGTCATCTTAACATGTGTTTTTCTTGGACACTTGAATCCATTTTCTGAAAGATCTAACATTTTCTCCAGAAATAAACCTAGTTGAGACTTTTTAGAAGCTGCACTTGATAGCTTCATTCTAGCATCTTCCATCAATGTGTACTTTATTTATTGCTTTAGGGTGCTGCCACACCAGGGATCACTAACTTTTCTAAACTAGGTTTATTTTATCTCTGCAAACAAGAATGATATCAACATCTCAGTAAACAAACCCCACAGACGCTGCTATCTTTCTCTTCTCCATCCATTAAAAGCTAAGAAAAGTCCAAATGTTCTTGATGTTCTGCTTTATCCTTCTCTAAAACTAAACTTTTCTGTTGTCGTTGTTAAATTTTGAGTAGTCTAGAAGCTGTTGGACCTGGTATATGTGTCTGGACATGGATATAAACATAAAGTGGTTTTTCTAAAACCTACCGTGCAATCCTGAGGTTGTCTGATGATTTACCAACAGTGGTAGGTCTACTGACTTTCTTCAGGTACTATACATTTAATGGCAATACTATTAATTTATATTAGTTTATTTTTCACTACTAAAATGAAACACCTGGGGCAAGTTATTAGATAAAGAAAACAGGTATATTTTGGCCTATTTTTAGAGGTATAAGATCAAGGGCCCACATCTAGTGATGGTTGTTGGTTGGAAGAGCTTGGAGACAGCCCATAGCACCAAATGGCCAGAAGCAGGAAGTGCATTTACTCTTGTTTTTGTGTATTGTCTCCTTCTCTCTCTTCTTGTAAAACCATCAGCATTCAATCACAAGAGTTCACCTTAATGATCTATTCTATTAATAGTCACTTCCTAAACCTACACTTTATCATAGTCCAGTGATGGTGAACTTTCTTGAGTATTTAATAACAAACAGCTTACGGTGAACATGTGCAGTCTACTTTTACCACCACCACCATAGTCCACAGTTCTGCTCTATGAGCTAATAATTGTAATTAAATTGGAGGCTTAAGAGATATATAGGCCCTATGCAGAGCACAACACTCCTTCAAACTGGGAAATCTCTTCTTGTCCACTTTCTTGCTTATTTATGTATTTATTAAATTTTATTTGATTTTTTAAAGAGAGTACAAATTAGAATTAAAATAGAAAAAATTATAAGTAATACAGATTTTCACTTAGCAAAGTAATATGAATTTCATTGGATTTGTTGTAATACATAGTATTGTCTTCCAATCAGTTATTCATATTACCAGATACAGAGAGGTAAAATTGGAAAAAGAGAGGAAAAAAATGAAAGAAATGCATAAGAAATTAAGAAGATGAAAAGGAGAAACAGTTGAAAAAAGGAGACTAAACAAATTAAAGTGTTAAATACTCCTTTCCATAGACCAGCAGAAATACACTATACAGTTGTCCAAACCATCCTGCTTACATACATAGATAAATCTCTTTCACTGACTCCCTCTCCTGTCCTTCTTCTTAACTCAGTATGGCTTTCTTTTTTAATAAGATCACTCCCTTTTGCCAGTGTCTATTGTACCCTTCAGATTCCATTTTTCTTTTTCAGGTATTCACATTAAGGAGACTTTTCTTCTTGATAAAATTACACTTTCTCTTTATTAATTTTATCTGCTTGGTATTTTAACTTACAAACTTTTCTTTTCACAGGGAGAGTAGCTGGGATCAGGGAAGAACCATGACCATATTCGTGCTATTAATCGCATAGTCTGAGCTACACTGGCATTCAATACTTGACTTTCTTTTTTTACAGTGATTGAAGTGGCCTAGTTCTCACTCCACTGGTATTCAGGACACAGTCACTTGTCCTTTGAATAAAAGTTCCTATAGCATTTCTCTGCTGCCAGAATTTCCTCTTTTCTGCTAGGTCAGAATTAAAATACAAATTAGAATTTGTTCAATTGCATATGCAACATGTTTTAATGCCATGGCAATAGCCAAAGATTTCCCAACCTATTATTGATTCATCAACTCCTTTAAAAAGTGGTTGTAATAACTTCCAGACTGTAACTTGTAAGAACTCTAGTGATACCTGAACTAAGCCTTACAACTCAGTACACTTTCCATATTCCATATTAATATACAAAATTTCCTGGGCTGGTGAGAAGGCTCAGTAGAATTAGCATTTCCCTGGCAAGCACAAGGACTTGAGTTCAATCCGTGGTTCAATGAAAAGAATTAAAAAAATAAAATTTCCTAATGGATATCTCAATTTTTATATTTCACAGAAAACTCCAGGTTAGTATGACCCCAATTAAGTTACTTATTTCAACTACTTCCTCCAGCCCTACCTCTTGCACTGTAAGTTCTGTTCATTATTAAATGAAACTGACATGCATCCAGAAAAATAAATATTCCACATAATCCTTCATCCTGCTTGGTGCCTCCTTCCTGTGTGATCTCATGATGACTCCTGTTTCTCAGCTCATCCCCTCATAGGACCACAAACCTTTGTCAGCTCAGACTGAACTTCTGTGACTCTACAGTTCAATTCCATTTTGCCCCTCCCATTGTCCTTTTGCACACAGGAGCTGGGTAAAGGGTCTCAACTATATATCACAGCATATTTTCTCCTTAGAATCCTGGTACTTTCTTGTCTCAGTCATGTTAAATAATTGGCCACCATCTGTGAACTTCTCTTGCTCTCCAACTTTTCCTTTTCTCCAGCACTGGGGAAATTGCCTTTCATGTTGGTCTCATGTTTGATTTTTTTTTTTTTTTTTTTTTTTTTTTTTGGCAGAACCAGGTATTGAACTCAGGCCCTTGCACTTACCAGGGAAGTGCTGATTCTACTGAGCCTTCTCCCTGACCATGTTTACTTTCAACAAACTGAGTTCATTCCTTTTTCACAGACTTAGCTTTGCAGTTCATTTGCACATAGCATTC